>BEXV01000364.1:136419-164306 GCA_003118195.1 Hemicentrotus pulcherrimus | reverse complement strand
AGAAGGTGAAAATAAGGAGGAGGAAAAGAAGCAAACAAGAGAAGACGAGGAAGATCAATTAAAGGAGCTAAAAGAAGAGAACAGATTGACGGATGCGCTCGTATCTTGGAGGGACGCTGAACTTGTAGCTTCTTACCGGCTGATAAGGGTCGTTAAAGAATAGCTGTTTTTTGTAATAAACCATCCATCGGCTATGTTAGTTGATACATCCCCATCCAGCCATCTCCTTTTGAAGATGACGCCCGAGGAGAGGAAGTCGAACAGAATGTTTCTCAAAGTCGAGACCTGCGTCTTCCTCATGCAGCAAGAAGGACGTTCAGAAAAGACTGCATAATTATTTAACAAATCATATGAGTTTCAATTTAGTTTCAAACAGACGCATAGTCGAGTGCGTGTCGCAGTCTCCACTCATTCAAACACATGACTAGGGCCCCAATGTGGATTTCATCTACACGTCCTCTCTCCACCCAGGTGTATAATGGACACTCGATGGGATGCACAAATTATTTCTGTTTGACTAGCACATGGGTGCACATGGTGACTGCATCTGGTACGCTTTCGAGTGAATTGGAGATTGTGCAAAACGTGTGCATAAAGCAATTGAATCCAATAACCATGCAGAGTGCATGTTGCATGCATAACACTAAGATCTTACTACGATCCAATTTGAAAACATTTACAATAGCATTCAATATTGGACTTACACCGTCAAATGATTAATACAATTTGAATTTTCAGGGATTTAAAGTTACTTCGAAGAAGGAAAAGCTAATCAGCTCCGAATCGGATAGCAACGTCAAACCAGAAGTGCGATTATCTTTAATTTCTGACTAGACGGTTTAATAACACTAAAATTCCAGTTGACGCTAGTCTTATTATTATTCAGAATATATATCTGGTAGATGGTGTTTTGTTAAGATTTCCATATCTATTATAATTGCCATTTCTTTAAAAAGACAGATTAGTAGAGGATCGTGTAGTGTGCGCCGGGCATTAGATGACATTATGGGCCTATAACGCTGAATATATTTTATCGATCTATGTACCGTCATAGTGCCTGAATGATTACATATTAGGAGCAGAATGTAATCCATGAGCTCTCCAAAATTACTGTGTAAATGATACATGTTGAACAATGTTAAGGAATAAATAGACTGTTAAAGAATATTAGACCTTTCTGCCTTAAATTCCACCAGGGATGTGAGATGACTTTCCCAAAGTGAAACGGACGGAAGCACTGTGGATACTATTATTACCATGCTTATCATTAACACTATATAATGCTCTATGAAGTCGTGGTACATAATTATACAACTGATAGTAAGATGACTAGCTCCTTCCAATTCTATAAGAGCATTCGCTTATCACAGATTTGTACAGTGTTATGTTCTAATCCTGATACATGTGTGTTTGTCACACAAATCACGAGACGTGTAAACCGATTATTACTCCTTTACGGATTATCCAAAATATGATGTTTAGAAAATAGTAGACGGACATTCTTTAGAATCCTAACTAAAGAGACAACAGGGCTTCTTGTTCTCTTATTGAAACATATCAGTGTTACGAAGTAGGTCCATGATAGCGCGAAATACTACGTTGTACTGAGTTAGGGAATGAAAAAGGGTTGTTTGGAGATAGGCCTGGGCCTGGGACAGGGGTACTAAAATACAATCGCCCAAAACGCACTCAGAAGGGATGGTCGTGGTGGTCGGGGAGGGGGGGGGGCAAAATTATGAGTTATTTCACCACTAATGCATAACACTCCCAGTTTCCACGGAGTGGAAGGTATGAAACCACCCCCTTTTTCACAAAAGATGAGGTGTAACATTCCACCCCCACCCACCCTCCCCAGAAAAAAAAAAATCGTCATTCAAGAATTCTGTATGTCGAAACGGCTGCTTTGCGATCAATAAATGTTTTTTTTTAAACAGAAAATAAAATACCGACTGTTAGAAGCAAAATGTTTGGGTTTCTTTTCGTTGCTCCTATTCATGGTGTCGTTTGAATGGAGGGGACAAGTAGGGAGCAAGTGTGGTGCTGTTTGATAATGCTCGCTGATGAGCAGTTATGGGCAACTACTGTACAAACCGCACAAATCATACTTTTATATTATGAACGAAGAACACTTTTTATACCGTGCTACCTGCCTCTGTGCATCTCATCGTTGTATCTAGTCCACCAATCGATATACGCCAACGCTATATAACGTTTCTCGCGTTTTTTGTTTTGGGATAAAAACGAATGTTTACTCGGTCTCGAATTTCTTTAGTTATTCCTCGACCAGATAAATGACGTATAGACGAGAAGAAAACCAAGCCTGATGGATGTTTTGTCCCCCTTCAAAGTTTACCTTGTCCAGTCCCCCTGCCCATGAAATTGATCCGGCAAAACCCGTTCACGACTGAAGCACCGGTGAGCGCTCGTTCCTGAGGTACACGGTGTGCCAAGAGAAGATGATGAATACAAAGTGCTTAAAATGAAGGACCAATTGCGGATCAGTATTTAAAGGGATCGGGTAGTCAGTTTCCATGTGCAGAAGGACGTAATTCGCTGACACCAGACTTGGTGGAAATACCATTAATGGGAGTACAAATCTGCACACAGCAAACCCGCTGGCCCATCAAGAATTACCGCCTAGTCTGTCGGAGCATGATCGGACGTTGTTCGGGGCGAAGGAAAAGCAAGGCATTACATAAGGTCTAATGGTCATAAAACTCAAGGCTAACCCTGGTGATTGACAACACCTGTTATTGGGTAAACACCCGAACGGTGTCGAATTCCCCATGAGAGCTGACTTCTATGGGATGAGGGGGAAGAGGATAAGAGAGGAAAATGTAAAGCAGAATTGTGAGAACAGGGAATGGAAGGGGAGCCTAATAAAGTAATAGGTAAACAGAAAGTGAAGACGAACAAAGCTAGGTTTCACTTAACAAACATCTTTCGCTACGGATTACTTATAATATTTGTTCATATTTATTTAACATCACAAAGGTTCATGGAAGTCCTGACTTAACTTATATGCGTAATAAAATAATATATAATATACATTATTTGATCATGAACGGAATGATTATTTCATTAAGCTTGTTTGATTTAAACATCAACTGTGTAATAGCTTTACATTTTCAAGACCTCCCCCCCCCTGCATATTGTGTGTAACGAAAATCAGTTGAAATCGAATCACAGATTTAACATCCCAAGAACACAGATTTGTTTGCGTATAATAATCATGCATTTCCTATTTTCTTCTTCAAGTTTAGTTCTCAAGAGGAAATAAAGAAAAACACACAAATTATGGATTCGATATTTCGAGAACAAAACTATGGCTCCCATGTTTAAATAATTTGGATATGGTATGAGGCAGCAAAGAAATAAAAACTACTCAAATCCTCTCTTGTTTTCCTTAGACACCATGTACCTGTCGATACGTCTCTGAGTAGGTGGCCGCATTTCCAATGGATCGATCGATTGGCCCAGAAAAGGCGCACAAGTTGCTGCAGGTGAAACTGGAGTATCGGGTTATCGATGCCCACTTTCTGTTTTTGAAAGGAATGAAATTTGAATGTGCCTGTCCGTCTGAGCCCGTGTCATGACATGAGAAATAATTGTTGACGCGGTAGATTTCACCTCGTTGATCAGATGCAGGTGGGGTTTCTTGCCTAGTTTTCCTTTTTTTTTCCAAAAATAACCCCCATAGATTCTCCGGTGAGCTCCGGAGTCTGATGAGTGGAATCGTGATTGACGTCGAGCCCCATAATTGTCACAAACTTTCCAGGAAAACAAACTCCTTTTTCATTAGAATTTAAGCGGTTGGCAAAAACTTTTAATCGAGGTTTCCGCAGGTAATAATGGAATCTTTAACTATATTACGACATTATCTGATTTGTTAATTGTTTGGTTTGATATTGGTTGATGTTTCCATGTTATTTTATTTAGACGCCGAGGAGTGTCGAACGAAATCCTTTAGCATCTCTTTTTGCATTCTAAGTTATTCTTCAACAAATTTTATTTATTTGAAATCTTCGTTTTTGTGTGTTTAAAGAAGTAATACTTTTCAGGGAATGAATGATTTAAATTCTGTTTGAAGAAAAAAACATGAATTTACGTTATCATGCCACGATTTTAAATAGGTAGGCCTAATATCATTCATTTATCGTTTTCTCAGCATTGTTAGTAATGGTAGCCTTTCCATTCACTTTAAGAATTGCTAGAAATTGTGTTTGTTTCATTGTAGATCTTACCATTTGTACGAATAAATGAATGGATGCATTTGATTGTTCGTCATTTGCTTCGTTCAGTCGGTGGTGGGAATGAGAATCATTTGAAGCAAACTTAAACTTCATATCTAATTTAGGGTATTTGTTTATAGCGAGCGTCCTATTGGCTGGAAAGATGTCACATGACACTCAATTTTGTGCATGATCGTGTAAAAATGTATCTACTTTTTTTTGCGAGGTGAAACGCGGACACAGAGTATTTAAAGCAGAGTATTTAACATTGGCGTTGTGGCGTGCGCCTGTAATCCAGCTAAAAAGTGGAAGTTACAAACTGATTCAGCCGAGGATGCAGGTTCGAAACTGAGTCACGTCTTTCGGATGGTGACGTTTAAAGGTCGGTCCCCAGACGTAAATAATCATATCTGATTGATACAACAAAAATAAAAATAAAAACCCAACACACACACACACACACACCATTGGTTAATTAAATTGCTTTATAGTTAGATGTGTGATTGTTTGTTTCAGTTTTGTTTTACGCTATTGTTTGGGCAATATATAGAGTGCTTATTTCCATTTTACCTGACATCGGTCAGTGGTCACCAGCAACTGACCAAATACCGTGAAAGGATGAACCTCACCGTTGCAACATCGAGTGCAGAATTCCGCGTGTGTTGACCACAGTTTGACGCGTTCCCAAAATAGATGGAATAATCTGGTCATCGATTAACAGTTGCACTGACGGAAACAGGTTCTCTGCTTACGTATGTGTTTCATTTACTATGCCTGTATTATTTTGTTCTTGCTCTTTCTCTCTCCTTTTCTCTCTGTCTTTAACTCTCTCGTTCCTTTTCCTTTTCTCTCTCTTATACTCTCTCGCTATCTCTCTCTCTTTTCCTCGCTGGGGGGGGGGGTGTAAACAATGGCCATTCCACATTTATTTGACGCAAAGAACTGCGTCAGCGACTGACGATGTCTTTGACGCACCATGCGACGGTAACAGCTTACTCAAAGCGACTAGTTGCATGAACAGTGTAAACATTATAATCAATAACTGGCTTTAATGTGGTTGATTGCACTTCGTGTGCAACGGGTTTTGATACCATAAGAAAGGGGGTTAATTCTTCACGAGCTTGATTCCAACATATTTTTCTAAAAATGACATAAACCTTGCAAATATGGCCTTGAAGATGTTCATCGTACTTTTTGTCCAACCCACCACTTCTGATTTAACAACGAGATGATCTAAGATAGTTATTGCCATGATATTTGGTGAAAAATATCGTCCTTGATATTCATTCATTTTATGTTTCCCGTGCCTGCCCTAAGATTACTCTGAGGCGTATTTCGTCAATTGAAATTGCTCTCTTCGGTCTTTACCATTAATATATTCACTCATCCATCTTTCTAGAACCTTTCATACACGGTGTTACAAGGCAAATGAATGTTGATTTCATACGGCTCCATGCCTAAACGATGCACGTCTTCTAAAACATCTTCCCACTTTTTTCCACCAAATCATGTTTAAGAAGCGGGATCTTTCAATCGGAAAAGCCACTCGCCGGTTCTTGCTTTGTGATTTTAACAATGTGGGGCCGTTTGTTTATTTCCTGCTATTTTTCTTCATTTGGCAGTAATTTTGTTTTTCGGTCGTCCACTTTAAGGTATTTTTTTTTCTTGCGTTTTACCAAGAACAAGGGGGGAAGAAACTTTTAAAAATCCCGATATGAGCTGAATGTGGAATTTGTTTTGAAACCTACTGTTGGTACTGTAGTTTCAATTACATTTTGATCGATATGGAATGGATGCACAGGGTTTATTTTAAGCCCAATTCGAGCTACTAACTCATTTTCCCTTTCTTGAAAACTCGCAATGATATGAATTGGGTATTTTTATTTGATTTTATTGTATTTATTAATGATTTTGTTCGAACTTCCTTTCTTTTCAAAGAAAAGTATCAAAACAACAATGCTTATGATATTCCTGTATATAGTGTCGACGTCCGAACGAGTCGTGTGCCGTTTCACAAATAATTTAGAAATGTTATTTGCCACCACCAACAGTTATGATTGCCTTTAAACCCGACCTGAAACATAAAAGCATAAGCTAATACAATATTTCAATGTTTGTCTGATTTACGCTTCAGTTTAAATTTGTATTCAGAAAAATACATGTACAATGTGTTTCGCAAACAAAAAAAGAATGTAAGGAAGAAACAAAGAAACAAAGAAAAGTGCATTTGAAGTAGGCATGAGAAGATGAGAAGATTAAAGGTACAAGGTTAGAAGTCCAAGTTGACCTGGCCATGCGTCCAACGCAGCGGGCGTTTTAATAAAAAAGGAGGGGTGGGGCGAAAACAAATAGAAGAGATTCGGCGCTGTCAGTCGTACATTCCATTCTTGTCATGTCGGTATATAATATTCGGTAGATGAGAGGCATGTTGCTTGAAGGAGGTCGGAGAGTGCCTGGAAGCTTACATGTAGGCCCATGTTAAAATGCTGATCCTCAAGCGATGACAGGATACGTCTGATGAAAGCAACGCCGAGTTTAAATAAACATACATAGTTATGCGTTATACCAGATAATTATCTGGTCGTAATGAGCAAATGGAAAGCGTACCTTGGAGTAACTGCAAAATGATATAAAATCACGAATGGACTGAGGTAATCGAGGATTTTGAAGGGGCGAAATAGCCTAAAGTTGCGAAATCTCGAAATACCATTCACACGTTTCCCCCTCCAAAATATGATAACGCTAACGACAATGAAAAGGATGGGGTAAAAGGAGGAGGAAGGAGGTGATAGGAACTACTTTCTCCCCCATATTTCCTCCTGATATTTGCTTTCCTAAAATGGTTGGTAGCCCCTATGCCCTACAAAATCCGCCCCTCTTCGTAAAAACGATAAAACAGGGCATTTACTTTAATGTAACATTTAATTGGACAGACATGATTATTTCAATCGATGCGTATTTGTGTTACCGAGTCACGAAAGACATTATCATGTCTTAAAGTGAAAAGAGGGGTCATTTTATCGACTATTTTATTTCAACTTTCTATTTCGGTAGTTGTTACAAATGTTAGCAAGTAAACTGGTCGTAAGAAAGACAGGAATATAAGTATGACAAAAACAGGGGAAGTAAAAATTGAAATGACGGCACATAAATACTTCAGATAGAGTTGAAGTAGAGCGTGTGATATGCTCCCATTTTACAGATGAGCGAACACGGTTCTTGGAACTAAACTGGAGGATGTTATGCAGGTGAGAGGGAGATATAGAGAATGGAAGAAGAGACAAGAAGGGGGAGATTGGGTGGAGACAAAAGGAGGGAGATACAAGGAAGGAGGGAAGGAGGCATACATGAACAAAGAAAGTGGGGAAGAGGAAGGGAGCATGAGGGAGAGAGGGGGTAGGACAAAGGAGAATGAATTAAAGAAGAAATGAGAGAGAGAGAGTGAGAGAGAGGGAGAGAAAGAGAGAGGGAGGGAGAGAGAGAGAGAGAGAGAGAGAGAGTAAACAAATGGGGGACTTTGAAGTGTAATATCATGGATGGTGATATACAGGCCACAATTCTTTTCTCGAAAATGATAAATATCTCACCCCCTTCCCCCGCGTCGCCCACATTCGATAACATTATGTCCTTTTCATCCGCAAAAGAATTGTACTATTTTTTTACGCATGAAGATTTGAAGACCTAATTAGACCAAATTGCGATATCAACAATTTTCTCTGGTATCTCTGGTAAAATTCGCAATGAATATTTATCGAACGGTGCGATCTTATCTTATGAACCCAAAGAGAGGATAGGGTGGGGTAAATCGTCTTGCCTTTTCAAGAAGGGGGGGGGGGGGTTGTTCCGAAAAAGAGGGGGCAATAAGTTCGCGTTACCATTAACTGATTGATAAAATGTGAGACTGCAAAGACTTCTTAGAGTATCCAGTAGAAAGCGATTGATCACTGTCGTCGTGTTTTGAGAATTTGAATTCAGGAGTTGAGCTAATTACTCTAGCAAATCTCCGTTATTCATCGGAATTATAGAAGGAAAAGTTTTGGGGGAAATATAGCAGTACAAAATAAATTGAAACTGTGTAGTAGACAAAGAAAAGGAGAGAGAGGGGTAAATATGAAGAGAGAAAGAGAGAGAGAGATATATATATTTGGTGATATAGTGTGAGAGAGAGTGATTGAAAGATAGAGAGAGAGTGGGAGAGCAAACTGCCTATTTACTAAAGGATTATCATACATTTTATCTTTGTAATGCTTTGATGGAACTTTATAAGACGGCAATCTAGCTTTCAGCGAAGAGGGTTTTTTTTCCCCTCATAACTTTGCCCCTTCCTGAATCGTTTGCTCTATATAATGATGGGAAAGTTCCTATAAATACGAACGTACGAAGTGAGCAGAATGGATTCTTATTAATTCCGTTTCTTCGTGACATTATTAGCACCGTCCTCCTTATTGTTTTAGTTGCCACAGTTATGAAATTGGCAGGAAAATCCACTGAACCAGCCGTGATCCAATATTGCTCATTTGCCGGTTGGTAATATTTGCCTTAGGGGGCCCTGAATATATTTGGCCTCGCTAAATATTTGAGCTTGAGAGTCGGGACAAAGCTGCTGCGATGCTTTAAATAGACTCGCGAAGAAGTGACCAGACTTTCGCGGCGAAAAACTTGAACGGCGCTGGTTTCGACTTTATACCTTCGCATTTACGATGTAAATATTTTGGATTTGAAATGTACGTGGAAATTGAGGAAGTACACTAAAGATTAATCTCCTTTTGGATTATTCAAAAATTGTATGTTATTGAAAGAATTTCATTCGCATACCGTGCGCCAGGGGAGCTCAGAACAGTTTGATTTACTACTGGCTTGGCAGCAGGTCGGTAGCTGGGTGAAGTAAGCGAACGGAGGTCGTGTGCTCTCACTGGCCAGCAGAGCGACCATGTGTGACTCGTTTACGGCATGCTGTGGCGACAATTTTAATTTCGGCTTTATTGGCGGAGAGATATGTTAACAAGACGCGCAGTGAATTTATCCTATAAATGTGTTCGGGACCTTAATACTTCAGTTCGTTTTATTCCACCGTTCATGACCGAAATACATCCCTTTGCCTCAGACGATAAGGAAAATCATATTCCTCTTCAGGTTGGAATATGAACTTGGATAATAAGAGTTGAGCGGCTTATGCAACGGCGGGCAGGAATCGTGGGATTTGTAAAAATAACTTGTCAAGTTATATGAGAGATGAGAGATGCAAGCGGCATGTGGATCTCCGACTATTTTTAGCAGGGTAAGTCAAAAATTGAGCCACTGGTATGACGACATGTAGGTCAATATCAATCGTCTTGTTATTTTGTCTAGCCCGAAGAAAATTGTCTTCTATACAATGAGGTGACTAAAGTATTTTTTTTTCAAATGCTTTACATTTAATAAGAAGTAACGACAGAAGATATTCAACGGATTGTTTTGTGTTGTGTCATCATTGTTATATTATTTTTTTCTCCTGCCGAGCATAATATATAGCTTGCCTGTTTGCTATTTCTGGAACTCATAATCAATATTTCATCGGAGAGTCCAAATATTCTTATTGTTTAAGCTTCCAACACACGTGACCCGTAATTTGGCAAACCTATATGAAATGCATGTATACCAGGGTTTGGGTTAATTAAAAGGAAAACCCTATTTTTGATGAACCTGGAATTATCTTTGTCACACGACAGCATATGTTTTGCTTTTGGACTAGTTTTGGACACATTGGAATGATTTTTTTTTTTACCACTATCGAAGAGGTCAACCATAAACATGTTAAAGACAACCAAATTTATAAAGAATGGAAGTTTTAATACGAGATATCCCAATTAAGATCCATATCAGAAGGAGATACATTTACATTCATTAAATATGTAGCAATTTGCTCTCAGTTTTGTCTACTCTAAGTCTGTGAAACGTCTTCTAATGAAACTTCTTCCAAAGGACATAGTGGCAAATGATCATCATTTCACCGCGATCCAGTAGACTTCAAAAGACTATACATTATGGTCCAGATTTTCTCGACCAAAATATTTATGTAAGCTTTTAAAACGGATTGTTTAGAACGGAATGTGTGGGATCGATTGTTCTTCTTTCCTTCAACATACACATGAAGTCTGTTCACTTCTCCTTCTTCATCCTCTCAGCTATACCAACTGACCTCGCACTTTAAATTCGAATGTAGAATGAACATGATCGCATCTCCTTTCGAAAATCAAACTTAAAGATAAACTCCAGTACTGGTAATGCGATTGCACTGTGAAAGAAAAGGTGTAGAATGGATCAGAAACAGTTGATCATGTAGCATGGCAGTATTGGTGTGCACTGCAAGGTTCTGGAGTCATCAAAATCATAATAAATTTGGCCGAGTCTTGGTAAAGTAACAAGCACTGTACACAGAAAGTTATATATGGGACAACACACATGGTGTCGGGGCTAGTACTACCTTGATTTCTTTGTCTTCCTATGCTCATTACTCTGCCAGTATACATTTTCTTCCAAAATTATTTGGCACATTTATTTGTAATCTTCAACATTCAGTGTAAGTTTCGTTTGATTCTGAGAGAATTAATTTTCTTTTTTAACCAGAACTGGAGTTTATCTTTAAAGGCAATTTCAATACCCTGTTGTAAATCCCATAGAAATCACGCTCGGATTACGTAATACGGCAGTGTCGTGTTCGCTAATTGCGAAATGTGATGGACAGGGCTCTTTAAATTGCCTTTAGTGGATTTATCGAATGTAGTCGCGATCGCGTCCATGAAAATCATTTTTGTTTAATTAAGAAAGTAAATCCGTTGAAAAGAGTTGTGTCCCGTAGAAAAGCGAAAATAAGGGAAAAGGTGATTTAATTGCTGTCACCGCGAGATTTGTAGAAGCGTCACCGCTCTCCCTCAATCATTCTAAAATTTTGGTTATGGTGAACAATTCAGTAAAATCGAATTTAGCATAACTCAGTTTAAAAGATGATTGCATTGATGAAATATATAGCTAGGAACATTCACGTGATGTTTCAAATATAGCTGAATTTACCGATGGAAACTATGTCAATAAATTCTGTTGCATTTGTCAGAAGATTTGACAACCAAAGTTCACTGAAAAGACACTTAAGACGATGAAAAAAAGGTACGATGATTTGTTTTTTTTGATAATTGTCTCCTTAATCTTCTGAGATTGCTCTTTTGTTTTCCCTCGCTCTGGAAACAAGCGGGGGCGATCAGAAAGTTGATAGTTACACTCCTAATAATTGTAAACATCATGTTTTATTCAAACCTTCGGTGTATTTCGGTATCACCTTGGGGAAAGCGGGAAGAAATCGCTGATTAGAATGTCGCATTTTTGTGGATGGATTGATGATGTACGAAAGGTTAAGCGACGAGGGAGTTTAGGTTGAGAGGGGGTGATAAATGTGCATTTTCATCACAACCGAGCTGTTATATTATTATATTCCAATTTTATGGTATTTTCCCTGGACGGCCTGCGGGGAGTGTTTTTCTCGCAGAATTTCTTTTGTTTCGAGACAGTTTTATTTTCTAATTCGTTCATGTTTTCTCTATAATTATTAGATTGTCCTATAGGGCGGTGAAAATTGTGTCCGGAGGTAACCTCGAGGAATTAGTTGCTGAGGGTATACATTTCATGATTTGTTTCCACAAAATCACAGAAATAATTTTAATAGCCTCGCAGTGTATTGTCAACGAAGAATGAACTGTCGATAGGGAATAACATCTTTTTCAAAAGAAGAGGAGAAAAGCATTGTACTATTTAATTTTATCCCTTTCATGTAAGCTGTAATAATGCCATAAAATGACCAGCTTTCGTCAAAAAAAAGCTTTCACGTGTTTAATACGATTACATGATTTAGAAATAGTTCCTCTAGCTCTTGTTCCACGGCAAACAGTAAAATGTGTTAGCCAAGAAGAAAAAAAAAGGAGGATAAAATAAAATACATTGATCCACGTTGGAATGGGATAGAAGTTACTAGTGAACAGAGTAAGACAATGAAAGAGCGATAAAGAATTGTTTACATGTAGGTATGAGATAGAGAAATAGATAGACATGTTGACTGAGATAGAAAAAGAAGTAGATATAAATAGAATAAGAGACATAGAGGGATAGAGAGGTTAAAAAGAAGGGGAGAACAGGGAGACGATATAGAGAGAGACAGAGAGGGAGAGGGGGAGGTGTTGAGAGCGGTGAGGGAGAGGGGGAAATAACAAGATGCATAAGATGTTGTGCATCATTCCCAGACATTGAATGTTATCCCAGGACGGGATCGGTGTATAAGCCGCAGATTTGGGGTGGCCTATTTTTAAACTCGTCTCTCGTTGCGAATCCTGCGGCTCATTACCTCGACTGACGCAGTGACATACCAGTCTCACCCCGTCATTGCCTTCAATGTGTTGTGGCATCATTAAGGCAGATGCATGCAATCGTTTTGTGGGAATTGATAGAAGAGTACGATAATAGACAGGGGGATTTCATGGCGTTTAGTCTTTACTCCACCCTCCCGTGAACATGAATACATGAGCACGTATATCTGTGTCAACTGATGCCTTTTTGTACACGATACGTCATTTACTGACGCAGGACTACGTCAGCGACTGGCGCAGTCTTTGACGCACCATTTGAGAATGACGTCGTTACAAAAAAAACCTATGCCTTCATACATTTTAGAGACTTAATCGACTCGGGCATTAACGCAATCTGAATGACCTACCATGTGCAACATACCAATCCCATGTGTTTACCATTTTGCTGAGCTCAGCGCACATTATTTTGTTATGTTATGTTCATCTGAATTGATCGTGAATCGTTGCGAATCTTAGATTGAGCGTCAATCAAATAATAATAAGGCGATCAAAACGTCATGAGACTCTACATGGGGACAAAGTATGCATCGGAATTGCCACTTTTGCGGGAACTCATTAGTTAAAACTCAAACCATTAATGCCTTTCGAAAATATATAGGTATTTACCGAACGTACAATTTAAGTCGTCTTCAGAAGATCTGAACTTATTGATTTATGAATCGCAGCTGTATTAAAATGCTTGAAGTATAGGTTAGAATCAAATTTCGACCTTCGGAATGGTTTGATGATTTTTTTATTTTTTTTTATGACTGTGTCAATCAATTTTTTTAACGTCTGAGGATCGAACTTTAACGTCTCCATCCGAAAGACGTGGCTCACTCAGTTTCGAATCGGGTTTCGTCTGAGCCGGTTTGTTGGCGAGGACAGTGAGCTGACGAAGAGAACGTACCTTAATTAAGACCGACTCACATCTCCCTAAAGAAAGCAACTGTATTTATTCGTTTCATATAGCCTACCTGTCTATACTCCAACCAATATTTTGTATGCATTACTGGACAATACCCTGTCCCATCACAATGAAACGGTGAAGTGTTTAGATTTTAGTCTCGAAAAAGAGTACGAAGAATGCCGGAATACTTCTTTTGTCATATCATTTACAGGTATGTGCATAACGCAGAGACCTGGTGGCGTTTTTTTACAGGAGTCCCCATCGGGTCGTACCTACTCTTTCACAGCCCAATCGTATATTACCTAACATGCCTAAAGTACTAACAGAAAAACTGCCCCCCCCCCCCCAATTGTGTATTTGAGCCCCCTTCAATTTCATAACTTAAAGTAAACACTTTATTTGTTTCTTTCCTTACTTGTTTGATTGCTTTTCAAAGATTTTGAAGATTTGCCTCTGTGAAAGAGGGCCTGCATTTTGTTTTGCGATAAAGGTTTTTCTGATAGAGTCTTTGTAAACATTCGCTATGATAACGTACATAATATAGAGGTGTCGTGGTCTTTCAGATACGTCGCCGGACGGTGGATCCCGTCACGGCACTGTTGTCATTTAACAAGACTCTAACCTACATTAACCACTCTCCATCCAGGTGATTTTAATGGGTATCCAGTAGGAGGAAAAAAATAATCGAATTCCAGAGTGCCTTATCAGAATATCTCGGCTATAATGACAGTGTAATTAATAACACCGCAACACTTTAAGTATCGAGCGCCCGTTATATGTGCTTTCGACACACACTTCTGGTGAAAAGAATAGTTTTACAATTATATGCTTGTATTGCACTCCTTTTTTTTGCGTCTTGTATTCCTTACAAGACTATCAAACCCGTCACGACTCTTGCCACAATCACAACAACCATTCACTCACTATCGCAATAGAGCTGAAGTGCTAGAATGAGTCTGTTGAGAGGATAAATCAAGTGTGTCAACATGTGATGGCATGTTGAATTATGTAGGCTATCTAAGAAGGTGATATGGAGTGGAGGAACTAGAAGGGGTCGGTGTGGGTCAACTCCTCCAATCGTGTAGGGGTATTGCTAGTATTTTTTTTATTTTTTCATTATTATTTTTTTTTGCTAGTACTCTTTTACATTCGAAGGGGGACGTTTGAGTAAATTTGACAAGTAGCCAAACTTTTCTTAAAAGACAAAAACAGAGAAAATACCAAAATAGATGTAAAGTAGGAGTCCTCATATTTTTAGAACTTGACGTTCAATCTGGTCGTCAGAGTTTAGTCCGTCTTCCGTATTATATATTATGTTGTTCAATCTATTGTCGGTCTTATGTCGGCCTCATCGGCGTCACTGGGGTATATGATACCTCACTTACGTCATCAAAACCGACTCCAGACCGATATATTCTTGGATATTCGGTGTAAAATTTAATTTTTCTTTTGGTCTGTCGTCTGTCTGATGTCGGTCTCTCCTCGATGTGACAAGGGTATAATAATTAGCCCATCCTTGCCACGCCGTGACCCCGTGGGTCGGAAGATGATACCAGTGACTTCCCACCGCCTTGGTCGTCCACCATCCCCGCTTCCCAGGCCCTCATCCCTCCGTCTTACCGATCGCATTCCGGGGCGGTCTCACAGAGCATTACGTGCTATTAATTGATCTCCCGTCAACATTGGTATCGCAAGAGCGTGTGCCTATCAGTCTGCCGACACAGACTCCAATTTGGCATCCAAACACAATTCCTTAACGTATTGAGCTGAGCCTAACTCTCTCAGCTTCTGATTGTGTCAAGAGCAGTCTAAGTTCATAGCCTATGTGGCGTAGTAGACCGTGCAATCGGAATAGTCTCACAGCTCAGACTCTCCGTAATGGGCTGAGATTGACAAGGTTTTGTACCTGTAAACTGTGTACTGAATCGGGTTGGATAAATAATGTTCCACCGTGTCGCTATGAATTACTTTATCTAATAATCGAAAGGACAGTGACCTACTTCTCTCATGTGAGGTCTTCCTTCCACATAATCTCTTTTATCTTATATGTGCTGAGAGAGAGAGGGGGTGACAGAGAGAGAGAGAGAGAGATAAGGGGAGATGCATGGGAGACAATAGATATACTAAAAAAAAAGAGGAGAGATGAGAGATAGAGAGATAGTGATAAAGAGAGACAGGGGAGGGGAGACACACAGAGAGAGCCGACATATAGATGTGTGTGTGTGTGTGTATATATATATATATATATATAGAGAGAGAGAGAGAGAGAGAGAGAGAGAGAAAGGGAGAGAGAGAGAGAGAGAGAGAGGGGGGTTATATGGACGAAGCTTATAGGTTAAATGATATGACATAACTTAAAGCAGACTTCATTTTAATATTGTTTATGGAACGTGATTTAATCTACTTTTTCATAACATTAATCTGTACTTAATGTGAACAATGGAAAAAAGGAAAGAGAGAATGTGAAATAATGATTATATATTTACATACTGATCGTATTAATGATGTATTTGTCGTTAGTCATGAGGTATTGGTCTGGTAAATCTAATGTCGATTTTCGTAATTTTGACGAATGAATTGTTCAAAGTCCGATTTGAATGAATCAGATGGTTAATTGTATAATACATAATGGTTTACCAATCCTGAAGGTGTATGCTCATCCTCTGACCAGATCACTCCACTTTACTCTGTCAAATTAGTGAATGACTATGATGACCGTGATATGGAACTGGGCAATATCCACGAGACGTTGATTGAAATGTTTCCTATCGATTTTTGTATGCCTCACTAAGTATCCTTTCTGTCGATATGATTGGCACTACACGTATATTCCTGCGCGTTTCAGTGATTCAGCTGTTCTCCGCGTATCATTCCTGGCGCATTAATGCTGATCCCCAAAACTCATTTCCTCCGATCATTAGGCCAAGGGTGATGCGAAAAATAGACAGTATTTGGGTGATCGATCTCCATCTCAGATTCCTCCATCTTTTTTTTTTCCTTCCCTTTTTTCGCTGTCAGGCATCTTTTGACAAATCTGGATTGTAACATCTGCGAATGAACCAGAGTGGCAAAAAACATCATCCTTTAAAGATTAAAGAGAAAGTTGGGTTCTGAGAAGGTGAACGATTTGTGAGATTTCCTTAAGCTTTTGTATACATGGAAGAGTATCAATATCACAGGAAATTCGTTGACATATCATATCCTTTATGAATTAAAACTATGAGCAACCGCTTGATTGGACATAAATGAACATTTGTGGTGTTTTCAATCATCCTCATGCATTAACACGTAGCATGCTTAAATTTTGGCTTCAAGCGAGTTTTCTTTAATTTAATTTAATTCAACACAATCGTGTGTCGTTGGAATTGCAGCCGTTCAGAGACAACGGTCTATATCGAAGATGGGATAGACAGGGGGGAAAAACAAAAACTATAGAAACGAAATACAGAGTGAGCCTAAGGAAGGGACCTATCCTCGGCAACCGACACCGACGCCCCTGAAAGTAATAACAGACCAATTACGCGGAGTATCTAATCATGAATACATGAATACTTTTGGTTCCGATATAGTTAAAGCAAGGAGGATATTAGCTGGTATCTCTTTGGTTAAAGCTAATCCTTAGCTCTGGTATGGGCATCATATGTCAAGAGAACTTTGTTATAATTCATTCTTGATTATTTATCCTACAGTAGATTGATTGTTTGAGCCAGTAAATTAAAAACAACCTCACATAAACTTGCTGGAAATCATCTTCAAAGAAATCCACACTCTCATTTGCACATTGTTTGAGCCAGTACAATAAAAACAACCTCAGAAAACCTTGCTGGAAATCATCTTCAAAGAAATCAAAAACTCTCATTTGCACATAGTGACCATTGTGTCGGGCCTACTTAACTTTATTTCCTTATCTATCTATGCTCATTACTTAGCCCCTATACATTTTCTACCAAAAACGTTCGGCACATGTTATTTATTTGTTATCTTCAACATTCAGTGTAACCAGAAATCAAGCTTATCTTTAAAGAACATTGCGCTAAAGTACACAGACGACTAGTCTTTAAACGCCTTTTTTCTCGATTAAGTCTCTTCCACGGTGTAAACATTAATCATAATTCTCTGTTTAAACATGATTTACATTATTTCCCTGGTTTTTCCCGATCCAATATTTTTCTGAGACACTTCCTGAACATCCATTCATTGTAACATTTGCTCCCTATACATCATGGGGTGTTTGTTCATGCAGAGTCTAATCAAATCTTTCGTATGATTGGAGCCAATTTTCTTTGTAGAATTGTATTTGCTCAGCACGACGCCGCAAGAGCCCCACAATATTCGACTTTAATTTCACCGCCCCTTTTAGTAAAGTTTAAAAGAAAGGAACCCTGCCGCTTGTTGCACTCTGGTTTTCATGAATATTTTTTGGATGCTTTGTACTTTCAGTTCTTTTTCAGTCCCAAGTGAAAACGACAGTAGAGATTTATAGTGCCATTACACTTATCACAAAATATGCAGCATTGGCTCATTTTATATAATTCTGTCCCCTCTCCCCTAATAACATCGTAAGGGTTTTGTGGTTTCTATACAACCGAATGCTTACTGTTGAACATCGTTGTTGACATAAACCGAAAAATACCCACTTCATCACACTTAACATGGTACCAATGAGAGTAGGCCTCGATCACTCCATCAAACCGCCTTCAAACGGACCGATTCTTGGCCTCAGTCTAGACCAGACACACCATCGAGACCGAAATCAGACCGATAACAGACTGACCATTGCATGACATTACGCGAATGGCCAAGAATCGGTTT
Organism: Hemicentrotus pulcherrimus; assembly: GCA_003118195.1. Classification (NCBI taxonomy): domain Eukaryota; kingdom Metazoa; phylum Echinodermata; class Echinoidea; order Camarodonta; family Strongylocentrotidae; genus Hemicentrotus; species Hemicentrotus pulcherrimus. The sequence goes on along the minus strand of BEXV01000364.1, from coordinate 145,983 downwards.
GTAGTTCGTGTGGCGGTTGTGAAAGACCGCTAAACCGAATCCAAACTGATCGATTATTGGCCGCTATAAACTCAGTCACCCAATCCAACCGACTTCAAACCGACCCATCTTGGCCCTAATTCCTTATACTCTTTTCACACTGGTTTTTCTTAACCCCGTACTTTGCTTAGCCCCGTACTATCCTTAACCCCGGGTTGGCTTTTCACACACGCTGTTTTTAGTCCCGTACTAGCGCCTATTCCGGAATAAGAAAATTCCCGCTGTTCTCACTGCATTTCGTTAATCCCGGATATCGTGAATGTTATGATTGGACATACTTCGCATCTGGCCAGCTGCGATACGCTCCATTGCGGAGTTAGCCCTACTATTTTGCAGGGTTAGTTAACCCCGTACTATAGGTGGGGTTAGCCAACTTTAGCCCACTTTGGTAAAAACCAGTCTGAACAGAAAGTGGAATAGGCTTAACCCCGTACTATAGGTGGGGCTAAGACCCCACCCCCCCCCCTTAACCCCACCTATAGTACGGGGTTAAGCAAAATATTGCCAGTATTAGTCAGTAACAGTATTAGTCACACCGCTAAATTAGTCACTGATTCTAAACTGACCGATTCTCGGTCATTCGACTACGTATACATCTCAACACCGCCTGACTCCACTTCGACACCAACCTGACCGATTCTTGATCGTGTTCTTGACCTTTTTCATCCGTCTGTTGTTGGTCTGGTGTCGGTCTTGGTCTCGGGAATACATTATGAGCAAGTTATGATTTGTTCGATTTGTTGTTGCATTCTCGTCTTGGAGACAGGGGGTTCAAGCTGGAAAAAAGGGGAATTTCCCCGGACGTGATCAAATTTGCTGCCGCTTATGATGAAAGTTCATTTCAAACGCCTTCTCACTATAAATACACATTGTCGTCTCACCGTGTTGTTCTTTGTCTGGTAACCTTTTACACAGTATTTCACTTCATTTTTTTCTTACTTCCCTTTTTGACGTCAAATTTTGTTCCATTGTGGTCCCTTTTGAATGTAATTACACAAAGGAAATCTAAAAAAAGACGGTGTCTTGTGAAAATAGTACATTTATACGGATCGAGAAAGCATTTTGGGGACTATTATTCGTGGATTTGCCGAGAATTTGTGTTTGAAAACACATTTATCAATCAATCTACTATAAATGTATCTACTAAATCTCTGAATAGAATGGAGCTTAATAAGTAAAGTACGTTTGACTTTCAACTACAATCATCTTCTCAAACACTTGATGTCATAAAGTGAGAAAAGTAGTCAGTTCGAAAGTTGTAATACTCTTCAAGAAGATAGAACATGAATTTTTGAAATAAAAATTGCAAACTTGATTATGAATCCTATTCATGCCATCATTGGCGGTGAAGGGATTCATTGGTGAAGGCTCTTGACACACATAAAGCGGTCATGGGGTTCGATCCTTGATTGGTGCTTTATACATACAATGACAGTCCTTCTTCTGCAAATAATTTTGTAATGTTTTATATGTTTGATGAAATTTAGTATTAATGATAGTTTATCGTTTCGTTTTTTTAAATAACAATGTATACATGTTTATTTGCTTTTAAATGATTCATTGTCAGACAAAAATTTATTGTACTTTATATTATTTTTTCTATCGAAAACCTGTGTAATTACATGAACATAAAAGCAGAAGAAGAGAAAATCAAAATCAAATCAAATCACTTGTATACTATGTGTTTTAAGGAGTAACAGTATCAATGATCATGTTATTATCGTTATTATTGAATCGATGGAACTACTAAGCAAAACTACTATTACTCATGTTTTGACTTTAATAAATCTCATTAGCAATCATCATCTTCCCTTTAACAAGAGCTCTGGACATTAACCCCGCCTTCCATCTTTCCCAGCATGACCTTTACGTCCGCATTTGAACCAACCCACGCGTCTTTAATGGAAGTGCATATCTTCTATCATCATCACCTCGTGGGTTCATTTACCCCGTATACGAGATAAATTCGATATGCATTTGCCCCATTCCCTATCACCATAGCCTGACTGGAAGAAGGGGGCACGAGTGCCCCGCTCCAGGGATCTACTGACTCCTGACCGAACACATTGATTTCCTTAATATGATTTAAGTTCATTAAGTTAGAAAATTGTTAAGGTGGGGGAAATGAAGATTCGTAATAGCTGGCGTATCAGAACTTGATGAACAGGGAGGGGGAGGGGGAGTAAGACATGTGATGTGTACCTGGGTTCGATCCCGACGCATAAGGGGCTCATGGGCGTGTTTTTTTCCAGAGGTGTTTTTTTAATCATATTAGTCGCTTACCTGTGAGATGAGGCAGACTGTGAGTCACGCATACTTCGGCCTGTCGTGTTTTTTGCCATCACGGCTGAAGATTTGGGATGTAGCACGGATAGCCCACTGATGGATTCGCCCCTTGTGTACATAATATGTTTGAAAAGTAGGGACTCTTGAGTTAAAATCAGAAAACAGAGCAGTGTGTTTTAGACGAGATATGGTATCAGTCTAGGGTACACACTTGGTGTGGTACCTAATATATTGGTTAAAAAACTGAAGCAATGCGTCTTTTCTAAGACACTGTTTCACTCTCTTAACCCAGGAGTAATAGTGGATACATGTTAGAACCATTTAGTTACTAGACGAGCTCACCTGGTGACTCTTCGGTAGAAAAAAATTTTGTTTCGGCGCCTTAATAGGCAGTTTATATAAAGCCAGGTTGATAGTAATACTTTGAATGTGCCTTCGAATGGCTATAATGTTCGCAGTGGAATTGGGCATTAATGATGATATCATTATATTATAAAACTAGCTATAATGCGCTATAATGAAGCTCAATTTCGGTTGCATTGATATCACCTACAGGCTTACGCTTATCAAGCATATGAACGGGCATTAAGTTATATCCTGCTTTTTATAGAGGGCATGGGGTTCTCATTAATACCGAGCTAACTCAGATTTATACAGCTCTACTGATTCCCGTCGCACACGATGCGTCATTTGCCTGACGTAGGACTGCGTCAGCGACTGGCTCAGTCTCTGACGCGCCATGTGAGAGTTACATCGTACACAAATGTGAAAGCAAAATGAACAGTGGAAACATTGCGTTGGATTACCGATGGATACATCAAAGGCGTGATTAGCGCATGCGATAACGTAATCAAAATGACGAAGAGGATACAATCTCAAAGTGGGAGATAGACTAGCGCTTCGGAGCTCGTGATATATCACTATGTAACGTGGTGCAAAATCGCAGCAGCATTCAGGTAACACCAGACATGTCAAAACCATCTATGATATCCCAGTCTACGATTCGCTTTAGTGCCTTTTGGTATTAGGCATCAATCCTCATTCCAGGTCCCTCGGAGAGGACCTAAAGCCGTCGGCCGTCTGGTTGCTTACTTACAAGTATTTATGCTTTCTTAGCAGTCAGGTAGAATAACCACCACCACTACTTTGTGCATTGATCAAGATGCAGTACAGTCTAAGTATTTAACCTCTACCCATAGACGCACATAACAATGAATCCCTTCCCCTCACTTCACTCTCCCAATTTCAAATCGAATCAAAGTTCAGTGGTGACGTCACAACATTGATCAGAGATTGACTCGGCTGCATTGAGGTCTATTATTTGAGCACATGGGGTCATTTAATAATGTTTCCCTCGCTGGGCTAGCTAGGTCCTGCTAAATCTGACTTACTTACTTTCGTTTCTTTTTTTCGTAATGGTACATGTCTAGGGAAGGATTTCACGTCCATCACGGGTAAGTTGGAAATAATGAATGCGGGATTTGGGCGAGTTAACTCGAAGACGTTACCTTCTATCGTCCTCAATCGTGCACATTTCCAGTCATGGTGGGAAAAGGACACTGGATTCGATGGCATCCATGCTACTTCCAGTGCAGGCATACAACGTACCACAATAATTGATCTTTCCGTTTGCGACATATTGCAATTGTTACATACATGTACTTTTAGCACACTCAAGCTGAGGTAACACACTGTTTGAAAAGGTTTGAAAGTTATTTTGGAAGGTTGATTATGTAAAACATAGGAATTGATGTATGCTGTCCATGTTTTGGGATGATCACAAAGAAAAGAAATTAACTCAATCTTGCCGAGGATCGCTTGCACTGCACACAAAGATTATTACATGGGACTACACACAATTGCTTGGATACAATTTTTTTGGATATTTCTTGTCTTATTTTGATATGAGGGCATTTGAAGAGCAATCCATTTGAGGGGACATTTTTATAGGATATTCTTTCAAAGTGGCATACAAGGAATGAGAAAACTCACGAATTATATCTTACGTGTATCTGTAACAGAACTCACCCTTCTGACTGAAACGAAAGCTGTGTTTATGTTTTCATGTAAATCGATTCATCCTTATAGATTCCATGTTTTCATAAATTTGAAATTCGTGAATCGAAAAGGCAACCGCCGCGATTCATAATTTCGTAAGCAAATGCAATGATAGGGAATTTATAATATGTATATTCTCTCCGATAGATGTATAAAAAAAGTCAGAATAAACTTTGTGAGATAATTTCTTCCAGTCAATGAAAAAGCGACACTTTATCGAGAAAGACTTGCATAGAGTTAAAAATTAATGTTTCTGCAGTTAAACACAACAACCAATAAATTGGCAAATCTAAATCTAAATCAGAAAAAATAGCAACTTGAAATAGAGCAGAAAAAACGGAATTTGTGGCGAAAAACAGAAGTGATTGATGAATTATACATTATTATACTTAAAGCTATACCACATCGAGTTAGTGACGATGACATAATGCGTTAATAGTGTTCTATTGATTATTTTCATTATAAAAAAAAATATCGCTTGCAAAACCTCTCGAGAAATCAACTTAAGGGCAATTTCAATGCCCTTTTCGATGTTTTCTATTTTTCATCGAAATCATGTTCAGATTATGATCGCACATTTCAAAAGGTTACGTACAGACAACTGAAATTACCTAAGGTGTATCGTTCGGCATTAATTGCGATCGTTATAAAATCAAGAATAACAAAAAATAGGACGTCTGGATTCCAATATTCTGAGCCATCGATTTTGCATACCTTAATTTCAATCAAAACAGAAAACGAAATCAACTGTAAATTGGGACGGTGTCAAATCAATGTGTACGACCGGATTTGCTTAGAACGTTCATTACAATTATGTCACCCTTTTAATCAGTAAAATCCAATAAATGATGTATACAGTTTTATTCCAAACTGTCCGTAACATTTGCGATGGGTGAACGTTACGATCTGCCTCACTCCGCGTCGGTCAAGATTGGTTAACTTATATAGTGTCGCTTTATTTGAGTCGCAGACGACTCCCGCCATTTGTCAAAGTGACCACATGAGTTATTGTTTTCGGATGAATGCATTTATTTTGATTCATTAAATAGCATTAACCACGTTGACCATCATTTAACAACCCCCAATGATCATTTTTATTTGTTTACTACGTTTGTATTTATATTCAACACTACTGTTTGATTTTTGGTTAAGTCCATAAATGATATCGTTCTCTACGGTACGAGGGCTCTTGTGGCAGTCGTTATTCATACGGCCTCTTTGGCATTTGGCATTATTATTACTTTAGAGATATTTCTCCATTTTAGAGAAAGTCTCGTCTCTAAAATTCCAGCAACCATTTTCTAAGAATAATGTAATTCTCATTTAATTTTCACAGGGTAACTGCGAAGAAGCATGACAAGTTTGTCCACTTGAATTAAGACGAACAGCAGCTTTAAATGCATTATTTCATTTAGAAATGATTGCTGGGGAGGACTGCTAACGAATTTTTACTTTTGAAACGTATGTACCGAGTGCTAATAAATCCAATTATGACTTCAAAGGCTGCTTGGCCGTACATAATTTGTATGATCGTTGAACCTACATGAAATGTTTCTGAATAATCGTAAGGATAATAAGAAATGTCTACTGATAAAAAAGGAGTGTTTTAACTAATTACATTAACGTTTGTACTATTTCATCATGTCTAGCTGTCAAAATAACACAAAGTACTTTTCACTTAATACTCTTTCTTTATGTTTATATGTATTTGGATTTGGAATTGTTTGATATTCCAGTGGTCGCTCGTGCGGTATAGTCTGACATTCGATTCACCTGCCAATTGTATAAACACAGACGAGACAACCGTGTTCTGGAATCTCATTAATAATCTCGTTTATTTATAGTGCGTTGATAAAACACACGTCGTCATTTCTGGCAGCGCATCCGTAATATTGAATTTAAAACGCCAAGAAGAATCCTAAAATATTATCGGATAATATTGGACGTTTTTTTTTTTCTTCTTTCTTTCTGTAAGGTACTGATGAAATTTGTTTGATTGTGAGAATATCTGCTGCGGGGTATTTTCAAAAGGAATCTCACGCTCGCCTATAATCTCGTTTCTTTGAAAAAAAAAGTTTTACGTTAGGTCAAATCAGTAAACGACATCTTCTTTTTAACGCTATTTTTTGTTTAATGTGTTGTTGTTGTTGTTGTTGTGTTATTTTGACCCTCCTCAATAAGTCAACTCAAAAGATAAATTTAAAATTTAAATTGTAACAATATTTGGTGCATTGCCAATCCAACTCCCCACCTCCGACTACGAATTCAGTCATTTCACCACACTCTTGTCGCTGTGCTGCATCAATATTTGCTCTAATACCTGTGTTGGTTTTGTATAAAAATCATACTTCTTGCGTTGCGCTTTTGTAAAACTTCTCTTGATCATCCTACTTCACACGCTAGCAAAAAAAGGATTTAATGTAGATACTAATGATTTGCTCCTGCTACCCCATCTTCCTTTAAAATAAAGTTACCATCTTAGCAAACTTGTAATGGATCAACATTGGTGTAGGGTACACCAGGACAGCATGGGGCACCTGTCTTTGTTGGTGATTGAAACACATGTTTTAAGGGCATTAAGCTTAGGGGCGGAGTTTGGAAGAGGTCGTGGCGTTTTAATTAAATCAAGTTCTCTTCCATTTTTTCATTTTTCCTCCTAATCGCCATTTTGATGGGTGCGCATGACCCCATGCCCTTGTGAATACACCACCGGTGATCAAACTGCAGCATTCCCTAGTTAAAACTAGAGTATAGTCCATCGTTCTTTACTGTCAAACTTTACCATCACGATGTCACGATCGACGCAAGCTCCCTGAATCAATGCTCGCTCATCCTTAAGAAAAGACACTTTAATCAATTCCAGCAATTTTCTCACCAATTTACACCAATGAATCGTCTTGACAAAGCCGAGGGACTCGAAATTATCCTTTAACCAAAGTAATCGCGGTTTCTCTCAGTCGGGTATAGATTACAACAATCTGTCCGTGCAGCTGGGAAAACAATCGACCTTTTCTCCTTTTTTTTTTTCTTCTTCTTCTCGTTCCTATTTTATTCTTCTTTTTCATTCCGACATCATCTCCGATTGCCAATTCCACATTTTGTGCGAGATAAATATCCGAAAGTTAATATTCTGATTGTAGCTTTTATGAAACTTAGTGTAACGTTCGTCGAGTAATTTCGATCGTTACACCGCGTTCACGAGGAAGAGATTCGTCTTGTGCAGGTGTTTCAAGACGGAGATAAATAAATATCTTCGTGAACGGTTCCGGATTGATTTTAATCGGAATAAATGAAACAGTAACCGAGAGTCTAGAGTGGCTCGTGGTTTTGAATCGAGATGGATGAGGAGTGAGAGAGATCTTTGGTTTGCATTGGGTACAGTATCATACCGTCAACATTGTGTTACAGAGCGATTGAATATGCCCTGAATTCCTCTTCAACTATCACAACTATTACACTAACGTTTATTATTAGCCGAGAAGACACATGAAGATTCGTGTGTGCTTTAGGAGCAGCATGTTCACCTCTAAGCGATCACAAACACTCTGACTAATTGTATTTTGATAGATTTTTCAATATTTAATCTAACTATTGTACATATAGAACACTAGACTAGTGTTAGTACTACATGTATAACTATACAATATTAGTTATCATCTATTGGTTTTGTAATTATTGGATTTGTTTGTAGTATCATCATTCAGGATTATGACGCTTACAAAAATGCGAGTCAGTGTTATGCTATACAAAGAGGAGAGATAGAGCTATGCTACTTCTAAATTGGATGTTACTCTTCGCATTCAATTTCAACGTTACATTCGTGGCCAAATTGGCACCCTCTGAGGAGGCGTTTACGAGCATGCAGGCAGCCGCCGTTGCTTCCAACTCTCGACCTTTATAACCAACATTCGTTTCAACTGTTCAAGAGATCGAAATCTAAAAACGAATCACCGGATTCTTTTCAAATGTCACCAGGTCGTTGAAGTCCGAGATAAAAGTTGGTCCCATCAATTACGAATGTTTATCTGTGTAAGTTGCAGTGATTAACGCGCGAGGCTGTTGATGAGTCGGGACCAGACAAACATACGTGTTCGCATTTTCGTTGGCGCCACTTTCTTCCATGTTCGCACGTGATCGTAATGTTTTACAGCGACTTTTAGCAGGCGATTTGTGAAAGACTTGCTGGAGAGAAAGTATATGATCTGGTGATGAATACACAAAGGATGATGAAAAGAGATATTTTAATGATTCACTTCAGACGTCATCATGTCTCGAAAAGAGAGACAAATGCCACAACAAATGACAATAAAACGAAGTGATACATTACACTTTTAAGAAATGATTTATAGATGTATTATTACTTTATAATCAGAGGCAATGTATTTCCTTTGTTCCCGAAGAAAATGAACCAACTTTCTTGCATTCGTTCCTTGTATTTTTCACTCCCACAGTTTTTATTTCATTTTTTTTTTGTCAGACGACAACCTAGTTCTGTGGTATACTTGTAAGTTCGATGACATTATCATACGTATCAGATATCTCATTTGACATGTCTTCTTAAAGAGAGATGGAAACGTGAGCTTCAGTTCCTTCTCACAATATTGAAGAAATGTCATTTTAATTGACTGAAACCATATCGCTATTATAGCCCGGCGTCTCGGTTCAATACATATAATGAGACAGGAATGCTTTCAATAGAGATTCTAATTGTTTTCTGTCTCTTTCATGTATTTTTGTCTTTGGGCTTTCATCTTTGCCGTATCATTATATGCATTTTCTTTGTCTGTCTCCGTGTGTTTATCTGTGTCTGTCTGTCTGTTCCTTCCCTCGTTCTTTCTGTGTCTGTCTCTCTGTCTGTCTGTCTCTCTCTCTCTGTTGCTCATTTGTAATAATACGTCACATATCCTATGTTTCTTCCACTTCTGTCGCCTTAATTCTTATGTTGTCTTACCCATCTCTGTTAAATCCATATCCCTCTCACTAGGACAAGTTTGTTTGTAAAAACACAATACCACTGTTTTGTTTTTGTTTTTTCTCTTTTAATCAAACTTTCTTTTAGTATCTTTAGTTTCTGGATGTATCCTGGATCATTTTTTCCATAGCTCTGCGTCTGTGTTGAATATATTTTTGTCACCCTGTTATTATATTATTATGTGTCTCTTTGCCTCTATCCCCCCCCCC
>BEXV01000364.1:125031-135967 GCA_003118195.1 Hemicentrotus pulcherrimus | reverse complement strand
TCACTCTGTGTCTCTGTCACTTCATAACCTCTCTATAATTTCCGTATTCTCCTTTGCTTCTTTCACACCCGTATATTATACTTGTACATGTATATACACACATACATAATATGAGACGGTGACAGGCAGAACTATACTATATTCTTTTTTCATGCTTGACCTGAGAGACCTCAATCATTCCATTCCAATGGCGCCTGCGTTCATTTCAGCGCACCGCAATCATGAGCCAAACATCTGTTAAGACATTCGAAACACTTCGAATGTTTTCAACCGTCTTGAACACTGCTCAATTGAATGATCAACAGAACTTTAACTCTTTTAAGGGGTGTTGCTCGTTTCGACATTTTACCCCCCAAAACATGAAGAAAATTATCTTTTTCAAACCACTGTACTAGCATTTAATTTTAAAAATTGTGTTTAAAAGTTGTAGGAAATCTAATATCTTTTCGGATGGTAGCAAATAATCATACTTTAAGATACTATGTCCCTTTTGCAGCCAACATCACATTCTGTAGAACTTTGCAAGAAGTATGAATATGTCATGTATGTCCTATTTGTGAAATGTAAACGTTAGCAGTGTCCTAATATTCAAATTATTCAAGGAAACCTGTATTGAGTGACTGACTGGCTTTTCTTCTTCTTTGGTAATAACATACATAAAATGAGCTGTAAAGGGTACATGCACATTTGTCTATATCAATAACCTAAATGGTCAACATTAAACTGATTGAATCTTTGCGCAGGATAAAACGTACGGCCATTCAGTACAATGTACTGAAAATCAGACTATTACTTACTGGCTCTGTAGCTCCTAATAAGTCGATTCGACAAATAAAAGTCGTTATTTTCCCATTTTCAAGCCCCCCTTTTTTAGGGAAGTTCTAAATTAGTATTATCTTTCAAATGCCGTTGGAATTTAACCTTTTCATTTTTCGGCCTGCAAATGGAAAATAGTACCTTTAAACCATGTTCAAGCATGCAGATTATTGTGAAATTATCTATTGCTGCATAATAATGAAAATTATCTTGATCACCACATAATTCCTGGCAGAGCTATGTAAATTTGATGTGCCATGTTTTCCATTCATACGTGACACCTCCAAAGCAAGAGATAAGACACATGTTTGAACCTTGAGTATTTTGCTTTTTTTATTTACCTTTTTGATATATTCATGTATCTAATTCATTTAATTTATTTGTTACTTATTTTATTTATTTATTTATTGTATTCATTCAATTATCTATCTACTATCTATCCATCTTTTTCTTGAACGATCAAGTAAGATAGCAGTCCTACAAGTAGCAACATATATATTCACGAATCATTCTAATAATCAAGGTCCTTTGAAAGAGCAATATTCGTTATTGAAAGACCTACGCTGTTTAAAGAAGTCTTTAAAAAAAACTTTACAAAAACAGGGGGCTCTTGACGAAGGCACATGATGGGATAAACGCAATTGGGAAATAAAGTAAGTGATCATTTATTCGTTATTCATACTGTTCGCACGTATGTGATATTATATCTCGTATCCTTGATACTATGGTCTTGTAAAACAAAATACGTCAGGGATATTACCCAACAAAACATTTAATATGCATTATCATTCTCCCGGCGTTCAACGGCTGATGGTTCGGGGCAGGATCGGAAGCATGCATCTCAATCCGGAGAAAAACAACATTTAATGGCAATGCAAATTATCCCCGAGACATCGGAGATCATCACCAATGCAATTATCATTCCTCGTGCCCGATGAAATGTCAGGGTTTAGGTTTGCGACGTCGACAGGAGGAGAGGAACAAATCTTTTATGATCTTGAGATTTATATGGGGCAATTATTGAGGCCGTTCGTCGTATAGCGACACCTGTCATTTGTTTATTCCGCTATTTTGAGGGAAGAATATTTTCCTTATTGTCTGTTGATGTTGTTGTTGTTGTTTTCGTTGTGGTTGTTACATGGAAGATGAATTTCCTTTGCCTATTGAGTACTTAAACGAAGTAAATACAGGAGTAAATAATTATTTTTCAGTTTTTGATCCGGGGTTTGTTGCTTGTATTTACTTCAAGAATCATACAGTGCATGGTTTGCATATCAATAGCAGTACCTAAATGTACGGGCCTTTCCTTGTATTACTCTGCTGTAGGGTTTGTCTTCATACGAAGTTGATGATCACCATGGGTTTTTACTAGCACTAGTAAATCCATAGCTTGATAATGCACTTTCGTATTTTCGTCTTTCCATCTCTCTATCATGCCCTAAATCTGCCACGCCTTTAAATAGTTCAGTATAAAATGAATGCTAAAGATATGTATATACCTTTTTTGTCGAGAGTGTATAATAGTTCGCAAAACACAGACTCTATTTTGGCACCTTACCACAATTCCTCATTCCTTGAGCAAAGCCTATACAAAACATATATGTCGGTCTCTGACTATGTTAAAAGCGACTGCAGCAGAGCGCCTAATTTAGTCTTATAGTGCAGACACGGTTACACTGACTCAACTACTGACAAGGGTTAGTACCTGCAAATAGGTGTTATACAGCACAGGTAATATCTGATATCCGCCGGATACGTCACAATTGAATCGTCAATTACATTTGAATGCTACACTGATATCTGAGCCCCTATGATTGAGTCAGGCATATCAAAGAAGGAGATATACGAGGCAAGCTTGCCTAGTAATTCCTTGATCATAACGTAGCGTATCCATGGTCACTACAAGGACGTACTACTAGACAACTTCTTCATGGGCAAGCGCATGGATGGCGGGAGTTTCGTCGCTTGTTTCCTGGTAGACCTGGTAAAATCTAATTAGGAGGAAGTTACTAGCGAAATACATGTACCTGTACCTGGGAATAACTTAGCAGCTTTAGCCAACAATAACAAATTCAAAGAGTGAATACAATTATTGTCGGTAGGCCCTTGTGTGTGTCTTGTCAGTGGATGTCCCATGCCTTGCTGATTAAGTAGTTGTTTCACCTAACTGTGCTAACTGTATAACCCTATATGAATGCTGCTGTGCTCTTTTTTGTTTGTTTTTTTGTTACCAAAGCGGGATTGTATTGCCATAGCAAGTCCTTAATATTGATGTTTTCTCGCTATTTATTATCCAGGACTGTTAATAAAGCTCGGATTTAAGGACACGCAATTTCGGACATTGGACCAGGGCCAAGTTCAGGAATCATAACACATTGGATATAATCAGAAGAAGAGAAGTTGGAATCCGAATTGGAAAGGTAAGATTGAGAGGATGATTTTTAGTACTAATGTTTACTTGTGGTGAAATGGAATGCTCAAATCTCATTAAATACAAAACAAAACCAACAAACAAACGATACTGTAAAATATAATCTAATCGGGGGCTTATCCCAATAGTGTCGTTGGATATCGTTGGAAAAAATCGTCCTTTTGGTGGACGGCTCTCCTTCGCAATTCGCATACCTAGACGTACAGTCAAATAATCTAAGGTCTATGAATAATGTACATCGTTTTCATGAATATGTATCATTAAAATGTTTTTGTGTTCGTTTTGTTCTCACCCCATCCTACTTCACATTAACGTAGCCCCTCCCCATCTGCCACCCCATTACATTGGTTGAAAATTACGAAGTACACTGAAACAATGTGACATCATTATGTTAGCCAGCAGACAGCAGACGTTTTATGTAAGGTTGATCAAACATTTCATGGCCCTGTGAAAATTATATCGCATCCTGTGTCCTTGAAAACAGCCATTAACATGGCTACGCCCAATGACTATTAATGTGATAGTTTACCCCCAAAAATGAATAAATAAAAAAGGAAATGGGAGGGGGGGGGTGGGGGTGAGGTCAACTGATTTTGAGTAGATCATCATCTTCCCGCGAAAGACGCGCAGATCCTCGAAAACACATTTGATACACGTTTACTCTAGGTCCATCCTGAGTGTTTCTGATTCTTTAGTTGCATTTATTTTGGTTCTCCAAGGGGATATGCAATTTAAAGATACAATTGCATCGTGAAAGAATTCGTCAAGAACTTGTTAAAAGGGTTAATTGTTTAGTTCATAAGATTACGTATTTTGTGAGGTTTTTGGAATCGTGAAAATTAAGTCAGTCTTGCTGAACATTCATAAATCAAGACGATTTGTTACTTTTCATTCGTGGTTTACTACTATAACTCGATCATATCTTGGAATTAGCATATTCCAAACCGTTTAATTTGCATACTTATAACGTACTCCACATTGATAAGGGTACGTGGGATTATACACCCACACGTGGTATCAAGATAATAATTCACCAGTTTTTATTACTACTTCTACTACTACTACTACTTCTGCTACTACTACTACTACTACTACTACCAGGGACTACTACTATCACTACTCCTAATTCTAGTACTGATAATAATGCTGTATAGCGATTATGTCTGTCAGATCTAGTGTGGCAAATTTAGATTATAATGTCTTGCCAAAGGACTCGAACTGCGAACTATGTGATCCAGAGTCAGGTAACGTATCCACTTGACCACAACACCTCCACAACTATTACAGGTATTTAGAACTAGTTCTACTTCAAATCAAATTTGAGGTTATAAATGGGTTATGGGGTCATCGCAAGAGCTTTCTTTCCCACGTGCTATCGCCATATTAAAAATTTAGGAATGGAAAAGATTACAAAGCACTCTCCACTCTCATCCATAACTTTCTCTTTAAGAAGAACGGAGTATGTGATGTGACCATGATGGCGTGGTGTGAACATTGACTAACGCCAGTAACGGTGTCTTGTGAAAATGTATCAAGTACGCAGCTGTGGCCTTATGAATTAATTTCAAAGCACATGATAAAGGAAGGTTTAGATGAAGGGCGGAATGTAGTTTGACAGACTATTAGAGCGAAAGGTTAAGGGTCATGGATTTGCTTTAAAGTAGGGCAGGTCTTCACCAAGGGATGCTTTTATTTGTTTTGTTTGGTATTTTAACAATGTCTGCATGTCCACGCAGCATTTCGTTAGAATATGTCGCCTTTTACGATGCGATTTGGCACTTTTATGATAAGATTTACAATTCGATTTTAGGCCTCAGTCGCATTGTTAGTTTCGCTCAAATCATATCCCTCTGAAAAAAATCAAATATTTATCTTGCATTGTCAAGTTAAATCAGAATGGGAAACATGGTCATGGTCAACAAATTCATTATATATTACAATTTACAAGAGCACATTGGCCAGTTTCTCGAAATCGTCATAAGTCTAAGGGTCATCCGTGTCAATAATCCTAAGTCAACACATGTTTCAATGTGATGTTCAAAAAGTAAGACTCATGACGGTCTCGAGAAACGGCCCCCAGGTTTCCAAAAGTGCTAAAAAGCAAAAATAATTTTTTATTTTTTATTTTTAATCATTAATATATTTAAATTGAATGGACCCGCCCGATAAGAATGATATATTAAATCAAGACAGACATCAACAACTACACCAGCACAAACAAAAATGCCTCCCGGCAACGTTGATAGTGATGGTTATTCCGAGTGTCCTGATTAATTGGAAATGCTTCAAATTAACCACGACATATTTTCGCAAATGACCACTTCATTGACCAACGCCATGTTTTTTCTTTATAAATGGCCATGCCTCATTTGCCCCTCAAATGACAAACTGGCCCAGATCAATAACTCCTTGCCTAGATTAATAACAGGGGTACGATTGCTTGTGCCCCTAATGCACAGGAAATAGACCGTTATGTTTCTGGGTCTCTCAAATATTGAAGTTCTATTTGTATGAAATGATACGACTTGCTTTCATCTGGGCGACTTAACAAATTAAATCTGACCGACATGCACTCTAGAACTGACCTATAAAGATGATATTTTTAGGAGTCAAACTGGACATAATGTTTAGATGATTTTTGTACATTGACCTTCTATCGCCTCATGGAGAAGTAGGAATATCTACATGCCATGACCATGCATGCATCTTTAATATCAATGTCATCTTGCCCTCTATAATAGGGACTTTTAGATTTGCGTGGACTGGTACGTGTGACGTCCATTCAAGGCAGTTCATTTAAAGGACGTCGATCGTTGCAATCCACATTGTCTTCGTGCTAATCTAAAAGTCCCTAATGTTAAAGGAAAGAAAATCAGAGCTGTTTATGACTGAGCTTTATATTAGGCTATTTACTAGTTTCCATGGACGTCCATGTCAATTTATACATTTAATTCTTATATAGTTCCTTTTTTACATAATTTCTTGTATTATATTTAACGATTTAAATGTACATTATATTTGACGAATAAATCTAATAAACAAAATCAGTATGACACATTATGTGTGATATGGAAGCTTGAAGAAATTTGTAATTAAGTAAACTCCTAAGGGATTTTAAAGTATATTTTATCGCAACAATTAAATCAAAATTGCTAGTTCCCCCAAGCGTGCCATATTCTACGCCACTACAAAAGTTTGGGTAATTACTGTACAGTGAGCATGGTTAATAAATAGTCACGAATTGATTTATTGATCTACTTCATATCCGGCGAAGGCTACCATTTTCATTTCATTCTTTGAGTTTTGATATTCCCCGCATTTGAAATTATAGTTGTATTTTTTTTTTGTTACCGCCCCTTCTTTAAAATGCATACCATTTCAGAGGGTAAGAGAAGGTAAATTCCCTGGTAAGATATACACATCGCGGTGTTGTTATATTGCATAGATCCGTTGCAGCCTTTGACGTAGATCACCTGGCTTCCTTTCTACGTTGCCTCGGCGTGTACCCAATGGCGGCTTGGTGTATTTATCCCCGCACAAATAAACATTCCGTGTATAGCGCGTATATAGAAACTCCTCATTTTGACAAATAAGACATCTCCAGTCGTGACGGAAGCATTGCTAGTTATTGGATGGTCGGTATATATACAGCATGGTCGTAATTTGTCTTCAGAATCTGGACGTAAATCAGTGCGATTTATAGGTTAGGGACTATGCTAACCATGTTGAATGTCAAATTTCTCCGTAGGTCGACAATGAATCTCGCTTCACTCCGCGCCTAATATTATCGATTGTCAGAACCAATTTCCACATATTAAAATTTGATCGCGTTCTATTTCTCCTTTTTTTTTCTTCATCATTCTGCGTTACGACTTGCATACATCTTCTCTTAATAGCGAGTGCCTTTTTCATGTTGTCTGGACTGAAAATCTAGATCACCTATTTTATTCGCAAACGATTGCAGATTTATTATATGCATTATCATTTTAGACCCGAATACCGAATAACGATGCTGCTATTCAGTTTGCTCCATATCTTGTAAAACATTTCGTAGATCTGAACTTTTGTATATCCAGTTGATAGTTTCTCTACAAGTTTTTCTCCTTTGCCTCGTTTTTAATGCAATTCTTCATAATGTTTTTGTTGATCCATTCGTTGCATTAATCATTCATATGTATATGGGAAATAAATTTGTAGTAAATATTTGTCAAAGTTTTATAATTGAACTGCCTAGAAAATAATGCCTTGACTTATGAGGTGATTTTGAAGATTAAATTGTCGATTTATGTTTTTCTTGTTGTTCTATCAAAGCTAAGCGATTTTATGTCAGGCAACATGATAGACTTATTTCATTTTGAAATAAAGAATCATATAAAACCGTCACAGATAGATTGGTAATAGGGACTTTTAGATTTGCGTGGACTGATACGTGTGACGTCCATTCAAGGCAGTGCATTAAAAGGACGTCGACCGTAGCAATCCCCACTGTCTTCGTGTGAATCTAAAAGTCCCTCATCATATACATCGGGTTGTGAATCCGATTTTATTTATGCCGTCATTGATAACAAGATGTGTAAGGAAGCCTTTTTCTATCCCTTCCGATCTCTCTCCCTCTCTACCCCTCCCCCGCCTCTCTCTTTCTCTCTCTCTCTCTCTCTCTCGCTGACAAATCATGACAGAGATTCTTTAGTATACGAATGACGCCTTCACCTTAAGATAAATGTGATAGCAGTTAGGCAATCTAAATCTACTTTGCGACCCTTGATAAAAAGATGTGTAGGTATGTCTCTTCGTTCCTCTTGTGATAGATGGCACAGCACACTGCATTCGCATTAATAAGATACGGGTTTGTCACTATGAATTAGACAGACGATCCGTTTATCTTGGCTATGAAAACAACAAGCCACTGAGAGTACGTGGCTACTCTCTGGATGGTGGGGCCGATGGTGTAGA
The DNA here is from genome assembly GCA_003118195.1 of Hemicentrotus pulcherrimus. Lineage (NCBI taxonomy): Eukaryota > Metazoa > Echinodermata > Echinoidea > Camarodonta > Strongylocentrotidae > Hemicentrotus > Hemicentrotus pulcherrimus. The sequence continues at coordinate 127,767 of BEXV01000364.1, read as the reverse complement.
TACAGGGGGAGGGGACACGGGGGCAATAGGATATATAACAACGTAAAGACAGGAAGGGAGAGGGGGAGGGGAGGAGCGAGAAAGAGAGATAGCGGAGAGAGAGAGAGAGGGAGAGAGAAAAATCAATTAAAATGTGAGAAGAACCCATTTCCACGCCTCCTCCAAATCAACTGTGGCCNGGCCCCCCCCCCCCCAGCAATCATGCCCCGAATATCTGAACTCATCCTACGCCACACGGAGAGAGCGCGCGAAAAATAATAGGACTAAAATGAAAATAAAATTAATGTTATAAAAGTCCCTCTCACTCTCCCCCAATGGCCACGTTCATTCTCGAAGTCATCGACCTACTAGCAAGATTATAACACTCCATGTGAGAGTGAATCCAAAAGAACATTGCAAATATTTTGTTCTGTTGTTGCTGGCGCATGTACTGATTCACTTCATTGGCTCGATCGGCGCAAGTAGTAACGTAATCAAAATGACGCCTCGGGTTCAACTGACATAGTTATTTGACGTGTTACGTGACAACAAAATCTTGCGCGTATATACCGACCTCTGTGTTGTAAGATACAGATATGTGACGCTTTTTTTAAATACACTGTACGTAATCATGAATCTCGTTAAATCAGTGGTAAATCTACCACAGATCTTAACAAGGAAAAGTAACTATTCGTAAAGAACAGAGAAATCTGCCCACTAAAATCCCTTCTCAAAGTAGGGCGCTTTCAAAAGCGAGGTATTGTGAAAGGGATCGTCACAGAGATGTGCAAGAACCTCTTATACCAAGGATATGGCACACGTGCGGTTGTGGCGTAGTATGCTCTATTGATGACACACATACCATCGAGGCAGCGATGCGGTTGATACACAGTCTTTGGTGGCTAAGCCACCTGCTCCTTCGGAAGTTCATGTTCACGTGAGCGCCCACCCCTCATCCAACCACTCTTCATCCAAGGCCAAGGGGGCTGATTCGGGGTGGAGTAGGATTGAAAAGATGACCAAGGATGGAGGGGGCGGTGAAGGTCCAATATCTCTATCATGCCTTGTACGCCTAACGATCTTATCTCACGAAGATGAATTGATTAATGAAGGTGGTGCTCGAAAGGTTTTCCTCTTTTCTGTTGGAAAAGTGTAGCCTACTTCAAATATCAAGCATCTTGAATGGTTAACAATGATTTCAGTCAATGTACTATGCATGTAAAACTATTGAGGAGGCGCGATAGCTCAGTCGGTAGAGCAGTGGTCTTGTAGTCCGGTGACCCGGGTTCGAAACCAAGGCGATGCGCTAGTGCCCTTTGGTAAGGCATTAATCCTCATTACCAGGTCCCTCGGAGAGGACCTAAAGCCGTCGGCCGTCTGGTTGCTTACTTACAAGCATTTATGCTTTCTTAGCAGCCAGGTAAAATAACCACCACCATTCATAACTCATAACTCATATCTTCTTATGTAGAACATCACAGCAATTAGTACATTATGCATACATCGCTATTTACTATTGCAGATGACAATTCGTTCGATAAGTTTATTAACATTTTCAAACAGTCTATCAAATTATTACTATATTTTTTTCCAAAATAGACATAAGAACAAATGTAATGAAATGTTTGATATCACATGCTAAATAAGTGTTCGCTATGCTATTTGTGATTTACTTTAATTAATTCAAATGTCATCAGTAACTCCTAGATAAGACGTTAGTACAATTGTTTTGATAATGTTCAGTAACATGAGTGAGAAGGTTCGGAATCCTTTCGTCACTCAAAATAAGTTTCTCCGTCCTTTGAAAAAAGACGGTTAGCCTTCATTTTGTCCGGCAATGTGATTTATTAAATCAGGATGGATAAATCCAAATTGAGCAGAAGCTATTCGAATGTTATTCATCAGCAGAGACTCTGAGAGACCCCTATGCGGCCAATCGAACATTGTAGTCCTATGGTTATATGGCCGGACTTCTGTTAAAAACGAAAAGCAATCGATATTTTGCAGTGACTATTCTTAAAGAGTAAACTGACATAAGTCCATGATTTCTTTTTAAAAAATGAAACACTAACATGGTTCCTCAAGAGTTTTAAGTTCCCCTGAAGCAAAATTAATACGACCTCAAAAAAGGAATAGTATTCCTCACAATTAATTCACACATTTTCCATCAAAGCATTTCGGGCTTGAAAGGAGATCGCCCACACAATGGCGCCCTCACATCTATATTTAGGTCAATGTCTTTGATGGATTAAAATGTTTACCAAAATGTTTGTCTCATCCTCATCACTCACGGGAGCAGGTGTGCCATGCTTCCCTTCAGGTGCGACGATTTCAAAAGCAGGATGCTCACGCTCCGCTGTTGTCATATTATCCTGACGAAGAAATCCTTCCGAATAATGCGTTTGCCCCATTGTAAAATATAGTGTTATAGTCCACCTTGCTAAGCGACCACCTGTATAGAGAGACCATCTATCTTTAAATATCACATTTTCGTTACCTTGAAAACATTTTTTTACTGAAACATGTACCAAAGAAAGACTGCACATAATGACCACTTTTCCTGTCTCTCTTGAGAGGTCTTTACTTGTATATACAGGTGAAGCAGCCCATCATCGACTTCTGCTGCGATATAATCCACTCGTTTTGTCACCTGCAGATGGTATAGTACTTCTTTGCGTTTCTTTATGACATAATTATTGATCAACAATTACAGGCGCGGATCCAGGATTTTCCAATAGGGGGGGGGGGGGGGGGGGG
>BEXV01000364.1:94406-122746 GCA_003118195.1 Hemicentrotus pulcherrimus | reverse complement strand
CCCCCCCTGGATCCGCCACTGAATTATGATTTGAATCAAAAAAATGTTGTGTTTGTTGTGAGGTGTTTGTAGAAAATATTGCATCTTCGGATGTCGTATATGGTGCGATACCGCCGACTATCACGGCAACATTACATTTTCCCATGCTGATGGTTTGTTAGACCTTGGCATATCATCAAGGGGAGGATGATAGTCTGTTTGTTACACCTTTCCTTGGCATAATTAGGAAGAAAAGGATCGTCGACCTGACATAACTGTTTATGTTCCATGACAACTTGATGGGTGGACGAACGGAAAAGGGGGTCAATCTACTTTTAGGGGCTTCTTCTTGTCTTATAGCTGCTCGATTCATTGAGCATCCCGGCCCGTGCAATCAGCCGGCAATGATTGTCTGGTCGATGACGAGGAAGGATGTAACACCCCTCCAATTGATCGGAGAGAGAGAGAGAGAGAGAGAGAGAGAGAGTGATAGGGGGCAACGGTCATGGTAGCTTGGGATGGCATCCCAATGAGATCACATAATCATATTTGAACCGGTATCTAATCCAATCCAATCCAAAATATGTTTGATGTAACGCCTTTTCCTTGCAGTTATCACTTCAATAAGATACTCTAACCTCATATCTCATCGACAAACAGTATAGCCCCTAAATGCATTACCTTTCACTTATTTATTACTTTTCATTGTTGCGATTTTTTATTCTCATACACAAAACCTATTTGAAAAAATTATAAAATCATAAATTAAAAAGACATGGCACAATACGACTGACTGTAATAATTTGCACAAATTAGGCAAATCGGCATAAAAATTTATTTTCCTTCTTTATCCTTTTGTATTGTGTCTTTTTCGATTCACCTATAGCCCCTGCTTTCTCTTTCAATTCTATTCTTTCAAGTTTTGTTTGTTTTAAGTTTCTTTAAATTCTTTCACGTTTATTAATTGTTGATTTTATTCTGGACAAGACATAGTTGTGTAGATTGCTTTCGTTATTCTACTCATAGTGATTGTTAGATCGATTTCTTCAGTATAGTCATACCTCTATCTAAAGATGGTAAAGCCAAACAAAATGTTATCTTTAAATCATTGATATGTATTAAAGGAGCTGTGGTGAATGCTCAGTTATTTCCACTATGATTTTGATCGGTGTCGTTTCAATATTTAGTACCGGGATCAATATAACTGCCCCCACTCCCTCACCGAGAAGATCATTGCATAAAATGCACTCTGAAGGCGAATACCCAACGAGGAATTAAAACAAAACGGAAGGGTTTTTTCTCACTTTGTTTAACGTTTGCAATGCTTTATATTTAAGCCTTATGTGTATAAGCAACACGTTTACAGAGGCCATATCTGTTTTCATGCAGGGAAGTCCATTTCATATATGAAAGTATCTAAATATTGAGCAATTATTCATAATAATTGGTCATGTAAAATACTTTAAAATCAATATGCGTTGAACATTTTATCACATGGTTTACTTCTCCAAAAGTGAAATGATTATACTTTATGGTATGGCAATTGCTTTGCTATACCCTATTGTAGCACTTCATTATAAGGGACTTGCTTTTTATCTCACATATTTTTTTCAGGCGAATGTTCGATATACATAACAGAGATGGCTAATGTTCCAATGAATGTTTGAATTTGGTATATTTGGATTTATATATATCTGATTTAACATGTGGTAACGCATACTCAGGCTCTTTCATGTCACTTGTACTACCATAGTGTTCCCCTCTATGTTGGTATGTTGATGTCGATCTATATTTCTTTTCGGAAAAAACAAGGAGGGCCATCTGCCATCTCGAACTGCAAAAAGTGCAACCATTTCCTCGCCCCCCCCCCCACAAGTAACAGGACTAGCTACGGACGGCACAGAGGCACGTGCTCCTCCACATTGAACGACACAAATAATAAGAGAAAGGGTGTGTGAGAGAGAGAGAGAGAGAGAGAGAGAGATAGGGGGAGAGAGAGAAAAGTAGTCAACCTTGCAAAAGCAAATTTGCTTTACCCGTGTGTGTCACCCATTCAAATGTGCAAACATGACTGTGACATATATTACGTCATCCAAGTATGATTATGCAATACAATGAGATATTAAAATTCCCTTTTAATGCTAATGCCGATTTATCGAAAGCCTTCGCTAACGTTGTGTAAGAGGGGAAGAGGAGAGGCAAGGTGAAAAGAAGATTACACGACCCATTCCCACACTCTACCCTCCCTATGTTACTTGTTCTCTTCCCTTTTTTTTTATCCAGCTTGTATTTTGGTGCCCCTCCCCCTGACGCCAGTACCCCTTCGATGACTGGATTAACGCTTCGCCACTACCCCTCCAAGTTCTTCCTTTTTTCAACTTTCCATATCCCCCTTTCAACCCTCATTCCGCATCTTTAATCCTACCCTTGTCCTTCCTACCCCCTCGTTCTATCTGTCCTTCACTGTCTACTGGCTTCTTCCCCTTCTTCTCTCCGTCACGACTGGAGAGTCAAATGAATAGAAATCTATTCACGCTAGATCAATATCCATCACTCTGGCTTCATTTCGACTCTGTTTCATCCGTTTCATCCTCCTTTGTGAGACTTATGTGGGGAGGCAAAGTGCTTAATAATGACAAATTAAAGGCGTCAGGCAGAAGTAGACTACTGTCTTAGATTGTAAAGAGATTCAGTTTCAGTTTAGTTTCTTTTATTTCACATGAAAAAAAAACAGTAAATTAAAGGTACTATGTCCCATTAGCAGCCAATATCAAATGATGTACAACTTTGCAGGAATTATGAATTTGTCACTGTCAGACACTATTGAGTGACTGACTAACGTCTTATCCTTTCTTTGGTAATAACATACATAAAATTATCTGTAAAGGGTACATGAGCATTTGTCTAAATCAATCACTTCATTTTGTTGGCCTGCAACGGGGACATAGGCCTAGCACCTTAGGCTTGGTAATGTTACCCCAAGTAGCGAAAAATTAAATTTAGAAGGAGAAGAGAGGGATCGGAAGGGAAGGAAAAGGGGGAGGGGCAATGATAAAAATTAAAAAGATGATAAGACTAACTTCCATAACCTCGTCCTCTCTCTCTTCCCTCTAATCAATCTCTTGCTCTCTCTCTCTCTCTCTCTCTCTCTCTCTCGCCACGTTCTATCGCGTTCCATTTAGCAAGTAAGAACGGCCCCACCCGCCCCTCCTTCTCGAAACCAATGCTTCCTCATTTACTGAATGAACATGTTGTTAGAACATCAATTAATTCCACTTTATATTAAAAAAAAGATACATCAATAGTATTGATTTCGATTCGCATCTCTTTAACAAAGAAGGAGACTCCACCACTTACCAAAGGCGGATCCGAGATTCTCAGATTATGGGGGGGGGGCAATGTTTGAAACAAAACTAAACCTCTGTCCTCTTAATACAGGGGAACTTTTGTTCAGCGAGTTAGTCTGCTTTCTTATGAAGTGAATATAATAATAATAATAATTTTTATATAGCGCTTAATACAAATGTCTCTAAGCGCTTTACAAATATACTATTACCCGGGACATTGGATTCAGTGAATACTTAATGTAGCGTAATTAAAACTCAAAAATTGATGAGTTAACATTTTGAAGGTTGTCCCGAGTCGGCCAAAAGTGGGTCGGAAGGACGGAGAAAAAATCATCTCCATCTTTCACATGTTTTTTCAAATGTCACCAGATGATGTAGGGTCTACATTCACACAGATATAGAGGAGGGGCAATCCATTCATCATACAAACAATACTAAGACATCGACAGACTAGAGAACAAACAGTATTTTAAGAGGCTTCTTTCTTTGGTGTAGTCTCATATCACAGACCCAGTAGATATGATTGAAATAATAATGGATCCTCCTTAATCTCACCAACCATAAACCACTTACTTTGTGCCAAGTTTCCGTGTTTCGATTCCACTCTATTTTAGTCGTTTCATCACTACGAATTAGATTATTAGTTTTGTTATTGTTTTATGGTATGATATGAATTTACATGGTTTGTTCCAATAGACTAATCACCACTCCCCTGGACACCCTAGTATTTGCTTTGACCATGTTTGTGCACCTGTAGCACAATACAGGTATGAGAAGCCTCTCCTAGTGCCTCATTTATATACTTCAGCCAGGAAATTGTAATATTGTTACGTTACTTTGTAGATTTTTTGTTTGTTTGATTTCATTCCTGCAATTTGCAACTTAATAAAAAGAAATGTACAAATAGGTATATGCATATTTTGAGCAAAGGTTAAAATACGTTTATTACCACATCATTATATAAATCAATTAAATAATTATACCTCTAAAAAAACACATAAGGCTTAGTTGACAAATCATTTCGAAACTGATGAATACAGGAGACTGCCATCTTAAGCTAGTGCTTGAAGGTGATGGCGGCCTCAGGAAAGCAAACTTATAGGTGACCAAACTTATAATATATGTTATGTGACTTTGTGAGATGTAAAGTGAGTATGACCAATACAGCGTAAACCTGACTTGTTATTGATCAATATTAAGCAAGTATTAATACTAGATGCAAAGCAGTAGAGACTATATGAACGAGTGTCACGTTCCACCTTACTAAAATAGGGTGCACTCTAGACCACGAGAACGTTCACACTACGTTCCAAACATCACGATGTATTGGTAAAAGATGCACTTCATCTGAGCCAAAATGGCGTAGTTGCTAAGCAACACAACTACAATGCCTTCATCTTATTAAGAGGAGATCACATTTATTCAAAGCATAGGGGTTTTATAAACAAAATCACCCGTCAAAATAAGCAAGACAAGTGTTCCACCGAAGTGCATGCATCCGAATTTTTCCTTTTGAGATGAGATCCGAGTGTGGACCTAAATGAAGTGTTCAGATGACTTTAATAATTATTGATTATTCTTAACTTAAAGACGCATTTAAGCAGCCACATTACCCTTCAATATAACCGCATCCATTCCGTCTCCAAAACCTCATATTTACTCAGGCAGCACAGTATTCTTTGAACTCACCAGATTCCGAAACGATTTTTGTTTCTTTCTTTTTCCAAGAGCCAAAAAACTGACGAGTTCGGCAACTTCCATTTTGTAATTCACTTGTGGTTTTAGTAAAACATTTTGATATCCTCCAAAGGCAACTCTTATATTCAAGAATGTCCTTTACTCGCCGAAAGCTGTTTGCTCTCAAAAGTAAATTTCGTGTGGTTTCTTTCGAAGCAAAATTTGTTCATCCATTGTTTGATAGTTAATGTATTTGTTTTTCATTACGCCGCCTTAACGTACAAGTAGTATATTTCTTGAAATATATCAAGTAGCCTTTGGTTGTAGTTTACTGCTTGATATTATTCATACTACGATGTACATTTACACTCGCCAATACCTCATTTAATATCCAAAGTTTAAAAAATAAGTACAAAATTAAAAAAGAACCTGCTTATAAATTCCAGACATTATATTATTACTTTTCATCGGAATTATTACAAACTTTTAGACCCGCACTGTGTTTGTAATAATTGTTTGTCACTACCACAATTTTTTAAAGTCTAAAGGCATCATTACGATTGACTAATTTCAGATCCCTCGTCTTAATGCGAACAAAGGTGTTTTGTCAAGGGAAGCATTGGTCTTTACGATGGCGAAGCCCTTTAAGTTGTGTTGTCGCATGGTGAAGTCCTAACTGTATTCAGTTAGTCGGTTCTGGAAGATGAGCTGATGCATTGTCCAATGAAGAGGTTCGGACAATAGGTGCCACGCTGAAAAACCCACTTCTTCATTGATAGACCGTGGCTTAATTCCTAGTACGACCTTTTTAATTGTTCTCATTTCTTACAGGAGTCCTGCCGGTATTATCTCCTCTTCGATTGTCATCACCGACTATACAGGCTTTTAATAAGGAGAGGGGTTTTGTCAGGTTAAGTGAAAGAGCCGCCCCCCGCACTCACTCTCCCTCTCTCTCTATCTATAGGCCGACAACCTCGAGGTTTTGTTTGTCAAACGCAACGCACGCCGTTTCATCATAACATATATATTATGTCCTCGTAGAAACGCACACATACTTCAGAGCGCGCGTCGGTCTGCAACGTTCTTCTAATAATATAAAGTACCTGGAATCAAAGCGTTAAGACGTATCACGATGAGTTAGTACATTTGCGTTTAATCTGTTGACTTTTTAGTGCTATCTTCTGACATATCGTTGATAGCATTGCCCTTGGTTGTTTTGCTACAGTACGGAACGTTTGGAATACCCCCGGATAACTGCCATCGCACAGCGACGGCAAACAAAGTCGTTTCGGTGGACTATACTTGTGCAGTGTGAACTAGAGCTGGTAAGTTGAAAATAAAAGCACTTTATTATTGGTTTTCTCCTTTTTTCCCTGTTCATCGGAAGACCTGAAATCGAGAGAGTGGAGTCATATGAGTAACCAGCATCTTAATAGATTCAAAATCACCACATGTTAATAATATTGCTTTTGTACATACAAAATTACGTTTTGTATAAGCTTTGCTGAATGTTAACTTGTTTTCCTTGAATACTTAGAGTTTTGCCTCTTGTAAGGGTGTGTTTTTATCTACGGTACATGAATTCCTAATACATGTATATTTTATTATCACTCATCTCTTGGCTTTCTTTCTTTTTTGGGAGATACAAATGTCGATTCTAATTATATCGGCCATCTTTGGTCATATGTATACCCAGATACTGTAGTCATGAATATTGGTAACGGCGCACACGTGTATAGGAAAGTGATAATACGACCTTTACGACATGAGATGTGGAATATATATGTTTATGTTCCGTAGAAACTGTTCTCATATAAAAACTTGTTTCTTGCATGCAATGTAATGTAATCAGCTATGTAACTATGTTAATTACTTCTTATGTATAACATCTGCGTGTAGTTGCCTTGGTAATCATAATATGCAGACTGGTTTAGTTACTTAGCAAACTGACGTATACTCTGGCGTAAAAGTACTTTTAGTGAGAGAAAAGGGGGGGGGGTATATACACGTAGATGGGAGGGGGAGAAAAGGGGGACCTGGATTTTTTTGTTCTTCTTCAGAAGAAGGACTTTATCTCGCACTTTTTTTTAGCAGGTTGCCCATAAATGCTAAATATTGATATGAAACCTCCAACATTAAGAAAATAAATATTTGTTAAGTCATGACTTAGGCCATTTTTAACGAGCAATCTTCTGCTGAAACAGATTCGATAAACAGAAGTTAGGGGAAAGTGGGATTTCTGACTGTTGGCGGTTGTCATGGAAACTCCTGCGAATCCTTAGACCTGCTTACATGTACAATACAGCACACGCTCACTTTTTTAAAAGTTAATATCTACCTTTCATTAACGTATTATACATGTATTAATGCGAAATGAAGAGAAAACTGAAATGCAATGCTCTAATGATTGGTGCGGTGTCTTAGAGCAATACTACATCTGCGTAGCGTGGATCCAGTTTTCGAAGGGGTCCAAGTGTCAGGCAGGGGGGGGGGACAGGACACACATTGACACATAACACATGAGCGAACGAGTTCATATAGGGAGTGAGCAAGAGGGTGCTGGATCATCATCGGTTTACATTCTCCTCTCCATGTATTTCTCTCATTTTTTTAATTTTTTTTTTCATTTCACAATTTGATGGATGGGGGGGGGGCAGGCGTGCCCCCGTGCCCCTTTAACTACGCCTCTGAACATGTATACACGATTCACCAAACTTATGTAACAAAGGATAATCCTTTCGTCAAAAAGAGCGTTAGATGAGCTTTCAAGCATTATTACATTTTACATGGAATTACTTCGGATTTGACGTAATGCTGCGCTATGAGTATGCCCCCTGAGGTGGAACTGGGATTTAGATCCTGTAAGACCAAATTGCGGAATGCCATTCCTAATTTTTTGTTCATAAGTTGACGAGGCGATAGAGGCAAGGATTGAAAATGTCATATGATTTTTGTGTTTCGCTCTGAGATGAACGAAATCATGCATTGCAACACCTTGCATCAGGGTAGCCCCAAGGGAAATTGGGTAGCCCCTAAAATTTTAATTTTTAGAGATTTTGTTCGCACACTCAATTTTATTTCTGTAAACAAATTGTTTGGAATATTAGCTCTAGATACTGTACCCCCATCCCCTGTTCCCAATAAAAACCTTGACACACTACATATCAACAGACTGAATTATATACATGTACATTTATGTGATACTGATACTTCCATTTAAAATCACGATTCGTATTTCTTCTCTCTCAAGTACACTGCTTAATTCCGGGTTGTTGTTTAAAGTACCCAGAGAGCAAATGAGCGGTTGAGGGCCAGTAGTAAAGTAGGAAACGAATACACGCTTAATGTAAGAAGGACGTGATTAGGTATACATGAACATGTACCTTTCCATGGAGTTAACGCCTTTCTGTTTCTCAGCAGACACCCAACTCTCTAGTCCAATTTATCAAATCACACGAAATGTATTTGCTTATACGAATGGCGCCGAAATCCGACAGTGGATAATGTCCAGTAGTAGATTTTATGGCCGTTTTGTAGACTTTTTGGACCCCCTCGTATTAAGTGTTTGATTTACTATTAGACGGTTCATTATCTACAGTGTTTTATTGTAATGATGTTTACTGATACTCTTCAGTGGGTTTCGGCCTTCAGAGTCTCTATAAATGTTCATCATGATTTGACAGAAATATGATTTGAATATTAGCTTGTCGCCTCGGGCGCGATTCTGGATATATATATATTTAGGGGAGAGATTTTGGGGTGCCTTGGGGGGGCTTGTGGTTTCTTGCTTTCATTTTCTGCATGTGCTTCGCATTAATCCATTTTTTGTTGTTGGGGGGGGGGGCTTGAATTCGTTGAGCCCCCAGCCTAGAACCGCTACTGTGTCGCCCCATTGTACCCCTCAGAATACCTCCACTTGACCCCAAGTTCTTGTTGTATAGAGTGGTGATGTCTTCAAGCCTCACGGCATTATATACCCGTATTATAATCTTGATCTGAGCTTGTTTCGTTTCTTTCATGAGGTACACATGCAATTTCAGTTCAGTATTTGCCATCAACTCATTTTGCTCATAACTAAAATCAAGTATGTGCCTTTACTTGAGAATAGTGAATTTGCCGACTTATATGCATTCACTCTCGTATACCTCAACCACACTGCCAAACCAGGAAGTTAACTCCCTGGCCAAACTGACTCCACATCAAACCCATAGCGACCGATTTTTTGCCATTCAGGGTAATGTTATATTATGTTTGGCCTTTGTCGGTATGGGGTCGGTCTCATCGATTGATTTTGGGCCATTGGGGGAGATTCAACTATTCATTCGGTCTCTAGTCGTTATCGTGGGTGTGACTGAAGTATAACATGGTTATGGGAGCAGGGGGCTTGCAGCCTTGATTGCTACTCATTACCATGTGCCTATATACCGGGTATTGTAAATATCGCATTCAAAAGATAAAAGGTGTACCAAAATAGAATAGTAGAACTGCACGTTTGGTATGAATATCGACTTATCATAGATATACTGAGATACTCTAGGAGTGAATGATTTCCAATCCACTACCTAAACATGCAATCACGTCAACCTGCTTCGTATCCAAGCTCAAACCCTATTAGAAGCTCCAAAAGGGCCAGCATCTACAATCGGCTTCAAGACTGTCTTTCTCGGAACGTTAGGAGTCTGTATGAATATTTTTAATGAGGACCCCAGGCGGACCATGAACAGGGGTAGGGCTTCGTGACTGTGGATCGATTAGTTCCCCCCAGAAGCTTCCGGAGAAGTGAGCAAGAAGTTGAGGTTGGGCGCACTACCAACAACAAAATCGTGTACGTAGGACTGTAGGCTAAATTTCTCGAGGGCCATCATTATATGTAGTATGATGCTCGGCTGTGTGGATTGATGGTATATTAAGCGGATTCTTAAAATAGGTGGAATATTAATGTTATTTTGAATTGAGGTGAGTGACCGAGTCCTCTGCATTGTGAATCGATGGCCTAGATGTCAATGTATAGTTTACGAGATTAATGTATAGCTCGGGTCAATGTTCAGTTTATTCAATTCAATCCAACTGGAGTACAAACTTACATTGCGATTAAATGACAAGACTAACAAAATTACTGATAGACATACAATCATGTACAAGTTCTGTAGTTTGAATTTTGGATAGTCATCATGAATAGCCTTCAAACGGAAGATTAATCCAGTTTGTAAATGTACATGTACATATATACATGTACCTACATATGATAATAATTATCATTATTGAACTTCACTATCTATGGTATATTTTACATTAAAAACTTAATAAGTTTTAATACAACAGATGATTATCTTGTTGAAAAATTCAGTTTCAGCGGATCACTAAACAGAGGGTGAACTTAGGCGTTCGCCCCCTTCCCCAAAACATCCCTGTTTGAACGTCTGGGGAGGGGCGATTCAGCTTGCATTTCATGGCCTACAATACATTATACCCCCTCACAGCTCCCCCCCCCTTTTTTTTAAAGGAAGGATTCCACCTCCGATATCTTGGTACTTGGGACTGGATGATACTCCCGTTTCATCCTGTGCTGAATACATGTACGCCATTGAAATTTGATTACTAGAGAGGATGGGGGAAACAAAATACAGCAATCTATGAACTTACATTATCGATTCCTCGTTAGGCCGCTGCAGCTTTGTCTAGTTATAATATAATCAATCTTCATAGCTCATAGAATAGTATTTACATTGTATTTACATATTTATATTATCTAGTGCATTACGAAACCTCGTTGAGTATCAGACTGCAAGTCGATCGGACCAAATACATAAAGAAAACATTGCTCATTCAAACAGATACAGATGTGATTCATGTAACGCACGTTTTCTAACCATCCAGCCGACTCGCGTATGCTGTTGACTCTAAAGCAAGAATGCTTGTTTAAGTTGCTAGGTTGACGTCCAGAATACACCGGGCATAAATACGCCTCAAGACCTAACGGCAAAGACCCTTTTCGTTTACTTAGCATCTATTTTAAGCGTGTATTCTTACTTAAACTGTTTGCTGAGGAACCGGTCGCTTGTAGCACCGTGCAGGCAATCCCGGTGTAAGATACACACTTAAATTGCGGAGAGGTGAAAAGGCAAAAGGCTGTACCAACACTGTCGACGTGAAAGGTAATCTTCTCGTTCCTTGCGCTGCAAAATGTGAAAAATAGAAGAGACAAAAGGGGTTGAAATTCAATGATAGTTGTATTAAAAAAGCGACTGATTGTGTTCGTATATAGTTACATTATTGTCCAGACATGAACCATGTACTTGTACATGTAACTATCAGTTTCACCCCCCCCCATACAAATATTTTAATAAATTAAGTACTGAATGTTTTTACAAAATTTGCTGAACTCTGGGTACATGCGCGCGCTCCCAATCCCGGCAAAAATGTTGAGACCCGAGAACAAAAACGTTCTTCGCTTTATTCGAATTTTTGTATGTGTGTTTGTTGTTGATGTTTTTTATTGTCAAATTGTTTTTCTACTTGTTAACTCCCACCCCCCCCCCGAAACTGTTTCCTTCACTGAACTACATATACATTGTACATGCACATAAGTAATGTCATGTAATCATGTTGGCGATTAAATGTCAAAATCCAAGTTTACTTATTACTTAAAAGTCAAGTATATCAGGTGAAACACAATTGTCACCAGATGTTACATGTAAAGGTGTGATACGGCATCTCAAGTAAACCATGCACTCACCAGCGCGTTTGAAAAGAACTATACAATTTGGCGCTCTACAAAAATTCCCAGATTGGATTGTATCGGATTGGATCTTTAATACTGCCAGGTGAAAAATTCAAGGTTCATTATGGTGATTATCTAACAAAAAGGCATGTGCTATTTTTGAATAATCATACGAACGTATAAGTAAAGCCGTTCCTATGAATCCCTAGGTATTTCTAGAGTACCCTTGAGTACCATGCCCAGACGACCGATCATGATTGAGTTTTCTTTTCCTGGTCGTTCAGACGTAGAATTGAGGCGTGATGGAAGTCGTCTATACCTTATGAAGATATCCTTTTTTATTGCGTTATGATACATTTATAATGTGTTTTCACGATCAAGATCGTCTGTACGCAGACATCGCATCCAGGGGCGGGCCCAGGATACTGTGGAAAGCCCCGGAGAGAAGGGGGGGGGGGGTAATATCGAAAAAGAATATCTTCAGAGGCACACGTCTTTATTTGTGTAATCAAGGGAAATCAAATGCAATAGATTCATGTAAATAAAATCCTCAATTTTGTATGCATTCGGTATGCTACTTGCGTTTTAGAACATTAAGGGGCACGGGGCCCGTTATACCCCTCCCCACCCGCTATTGTTCACATTTTATGTGCCGATAACCTTTTTGGGAGCTGTTCATGTTGAATAATTTGTGCGCTCCGTGCGAGGTTACTTCTGGGAGATGCTGCTGGTTGGCGATGGCACTCATTTATTATGAATAATGACATCACATCGTTATAATTATACGCTTTTGGAGGGGTTGATAGGGGCGATGCATGTGAACTGAGAAAAATGGGGTGATTTTAATCACACATTCGATATTAGTCGCAAAACATTATTTCTGCAGAATGACCTACTATTAGCCAATGATGCTTTCGAAGACATCGGTTAAACGGGCCCTTTATCTCACTTAGATTGCCACGTTTAATTCAAGATTACAATTATTGGAGATGTTAACACCTGTAGTGATTAAAGATGCTGTAAAGTCGATTTACACACATTTGGAGAGTAATGATGATAGCATTAAAACGTCGCAGGTTTCGACATGACGTTATAATTTGAGTTGTTTGTTTTACTACATTAAGCTTTATATTATTACAGGAGCCTTGGTAGGATTACTTGCAAATTAATAAGTAAGATTTTGGCCAGTACAAGTTTTTTTTAAAACTATGAATCACACAGAACCAAAATAAACCAAACTATCACTAAGTTTCCGTGACACTTGGAAAGGTTTTCCAGTGACCGCATCATCGGAGGAAGAAAAAAANAACGGAAGAAAAAAAAAAAAAGGGGGGAAAAGGGGGGGGGTAAGAATAGTGGTGGTGAGACATGACACCGTTGCAGTCTCTTCGGAACATCTCCTTGCTATAAATACAAGACTTCGTGTTCTTTTGACAAGGTATCCAAGTTCCGTATTACATTCCGTTTCGAAGCCGAAAGTGCAAGTCCTTAAAGGCTTCGCCTGGGCAACTCTAAATACATCTCACTTTGATCTTTTGGAACCAAAAATACCTTGGTTGTGATCCCAAAGGAAACAACCCTTTGAACTCCATTTCTCTTAGCATAACACGGCTGCATGATCGGCATGGCCGAAGTAGCACGTATCCCGGCGATACCAAAGAGGATGCAATGAATTTTCTTCCTCTATTTTTCTTTTTCTTATTTTGAGTGTTCAAAAAGTTTCGTTCAGTTATCCATCAAAATCCTTTTAGGGTGTCGTCTATGATACCTTAGAGGCTGATAAGCTGGAAGATACACTAGATGTTTGAAAGAAACTTTTTTAAATGAAAGACACTTAGTAATACCCGGTTAACATGTTACATTTAAGTAGAAGTTGCATACATGTACTCATCAAACCTGGGTTGGAAAAGGCCCCTTAAGATAAAGCGCCTTGTGAAATGATTAAAAAATAAAACTTGCCCATACAGGTGCGTCGCCAGAAGGAGTTAGGGTGTGGCACCCTTTCACGGTATTTTACAGCATCTTATCTTTTTGTTTGCAGTCTGCCTTAGGATTTTGTCGAAAAATGGTTCATCAACCCCCGCCCCAAAAAAAGTTTTCTAGTCACGCCCCTGGGTCCTGACCGTCGTGACCGTTTATTAAGTTGGAATCTCGCCCGCTGTCTTCATCGGAATAAACATGTTTACTACAATATCCTTGTAAACAACTTTATTTCATCACAATATGTTTGACATATACCACTATGAAAGAAAGGTATCAAAGGCTTAGCTGTAGACGCTCTAATTTGATCGCTTTCATTTAGATCATTCCTTTTCCCGCCCCCAGGTGTATTCTGGACCAATTCAAATACGAGACGTTTTTACACATGGAACTCATGAAACCGGAATAAGAGGAAAATCTACCTGTCAATCAGACACTTTCCAAACGAATGTGAAGTAGGGCAAAGGTGTCTCCCACAAACTAGACACAAAATCGAATTTTCTATTTAAGTTGGAAATGTAGTCTGCCACATTTCATCATTTTAAAGGTAGTGTATCCCTTTTGTAGCCAACATCAAATTATGTATAACTTTGCAGTAATTATGAATATGTTACGTTTGTCCTATCTGTGAAATTTAAACGTTAGCAGTGTCTTAG
This sequence comes from Hemicentrotus pulcherrimus, assembly GCA_003118195.1. NCBI lineage: Eukaryota > Metazoa > Echinodermata > Echinoidea > Camarodonta > Strongylocentrotidae > Hemicentrotus > Hemicentrotus pulcherrimus. Next base: position 108,386 of record BEXV01000364.1, on the reverse strand, counting down.
TATTCAAATTATGAAAGGAAACCGGTTTACAATATTGGGTGACTGACTGAACTCTTTTTTTCCTTTGGTAATAACATACATAAAATGAGCTGTAAATGGTACATGGGCATTTGTGTACATCGATAACCCACTTCTTGTAATGGCCAAAATTAAACCGATTGAATCTTTGCGCAACACAAAACGTACGTGTACGACCCTTCGATATGTTGTTTAGGGATAATAAGCAAAGATTGTGTATTTTCGTAATGAAATCCTTTTCCTCCTAGATTTATCACCATTATGTATCATCTACCTCATGATGACAATTCCGAATAGGTTGTAGATAGTTCCCCCAAACAGTAACATCATTGCAGATTTGCATAACCTCACCATGAACACGTATTTCTTTTGGGCTTGTCTCGTGTATACAGCCAAGGGTTGTTTCGTTTTTGAGTTTACATTCAAAACATGACCGAGTCAGGAGACAATTATCCGTACATGTTGCAATAGAGACAGGGAATGAAAACATTATATATATAGCTGCTTTTTGCACCTTTTTTTCTTCTCCCTTTTTGATGGAAAGTGTGTCAAGCATACAGCCTGACAAAATATATTCAACTGTCGCCATATTGCGTATGCATTCGAGTGGCTAAACTTTAAATGAAGGCAATTTAAAAAACGTAGAATTTAGAATTAAGAAACGGTTGCTGAAGAAAAAAAGTCAAACGAAAAACCTGCCTATCAGTAATTTCGATCGGCCGTTCAACCATTAATATATTTTTTGTTTATTGGATTTTGGATTTTGATTTCTTTCTTTCTTTCTACTGAACAAGCTTCGGACCCCGCATTCCCTTGGTTACCTCATTTTCTATTCTTCATCAAACCCTCAAAATAAATAATCATTTTGTCGGCCTGTCTGTGTCGGTCATTTGTTTGGAACGTACAAAGCAGCAATAATACTTTTACCAATCTCCGCCCATCCAATTCCCTGGTGTAGATCCAATTATTCCCCGAATCAGATTGCTTCCTTTAATTACCTGAAACAAAAAGTCTCTTTTAATTAGAGATGGATCATTCGAAGTGCTATTCAAATACGAATGCAATCCGTGCACTTTGCGAGAGAGTACATGTACACGTCGGCTAAAGGCCATGGCTTTTCATATCTAGCCTTGCCCCTCGACATTACAGCGGTCAGTGCATTAGTGGATCTCCCGTTATGGACTTCTGCTTATTTACCCTATGGAATGATAGCTTGATTCGTCGCTGTCAAGCTCAATTCATTGGGAGTTGTTATATCTCCATGGTTAGATATGTAGCATGGTGCATAAGATTTCCATTTGTGTTGGCGTAGCGGCGTGTGTCCAGCTCAGAGTCATCTATATCCAGAGTTTGGCCAACTTGGTTTCACTGGGTCACAAAATGGCGTATATTAATTTGTGTTGTGCTTGCCTGACAAAGCAGTAGTCGCCATATTTAGTCGAACTCGAACCGGGTTGGCCAAACTCTGTGTAAAGATGTCTCTGGTCCAGCTATTGAGAGGGCACCCCTTCCTCTTTCGTATAAAGTTTAAAAAGCAAACTGACCCATCAAAGATGTAGATCTACAATGAAGACAAGGACACTGACATTGGAGGGGGGCTGTTTGGGCTGACTAGGGGGATGAGTGTAAAAAGAGAAAGACACCAAATAGGGGAGAATATAGGAGGGGGTCCTAACATTTTCTTTCGCGTTCCTTTTCATCAGTTCCCTCCCCCTTTTCCCCTTCTCTCTCTCTCTCTCTCTCTCTCTTCTATTTTTTAACATGATCGCAAAGACCCCCCCCCCAATAAATAATAGTAAACCCAGGCAGTTCCAGTCACTTTGTGCTTTAGAATGTAATCCGAAAAGATTTGTATAGGCTATACATTGGATAATGAAATTACCCTTAAAGAGAAGGTTGAGTTCTGGGAAGAGGTGAAAAATAATTCGTGAACTTAATCATTTGTTATTATGCAAGTGTGGAAGAACAGCAGATAAGACATGTTCCGTGAAAAGCATGGCTCTTCAAATGCCTGCATATTCTAAATATCTCATGTTTATCGTAAAACTCGTGGGGGGGGGGTGGGGTTCGCCACGTGTTCGTGTAGTCCCATATACTTTGTTCTGTGTACAGTGTTCGTAACTTTACCAAATTTCTTATCATTTTGATGATTCCAGAACCTTGCAATACACACAAATTCTTGCTAGATGATCAACCATTTGCCTATTTCCAATATAGACCTGAACTGAATCACCATTCAGAATATCCAAACGTGGGCCCTGTAACTTGAAGTAGAAATCGTACAGTCGGTCGTAAGTATATATTGTATCTCCAAAGCTTGCCGCAATCAATTGCAACTTATACCANCAATGCAATCGCATGACCAGAACTCAACTTCATCTTTAAGTTATTTTCTCGAAAGTCTTTGTGATCGTGATTTCTTTACTCCGTTCGAAAGGAGGAAGGGGCGCATGCCCCCTGAGCTTCCCCCTTCCCCCAGATCTTCACCACTGCCCATTTTTCCTTTTCAATTCATGAAATGAAGGTTGATATCTAGTACGGAATGGGTGGAGATTAAAACGCCTGTTTCGAGTCCGTGACATGTCCAACTGATTCATAGATATCGTTTGATCTCTATTACGTATTGTATGCTGTGTATAAAGCACTAAAGATGTTCTGACTTGATTATTTCGTACCATATTTCTTCACGCTATCAACAGCTGGTGAGTCATCCATTTGCTGACACTACATGTATTATTTTAAGTATTATTCCGAACCCTTGTGGGTCAAGACCTATACATGTAAGTATTAAATAAAACAAACATAAAGAAACATCAAACTGAAAAAAAAAATCAATTCAATTCAATCTTTACTAGCGCAAGAAAAAGGAGATATATAGGAGGAACATAGATGAAACTTGGAAAATAATGAATTACTCTTTCATCAAGGTAAACATGTCTGATGTCAAAGGATGAAGTGCAGAATGAAAATCTATATTGCACCTACCAATTTCCCCATTACATGTACCTTATAGACCTGCGTGATGTCCACATAGATTGTGAGCTGTTAACAGCGGATCTACATGCAATGCATTTGCAACGAGTTTAACTACATTTTCCACTCCCGATTAACACTGTGCTTTCATTTATGTCGCATTTCAGGGCAACATAAATGCCTAAATGTGATATTTCCTGCTAACAGTTACAAGGACCCCCTTCAAACCATCAACATGGGACTCGATATCCTGCTTTTCATCGTACAAAGGGTTGTACCAGGTCCTTACAATATATTTCAAAGAATGTCTTCTTTCGATTTCGTAATATTATGGGGGACAAAATTTATATAATTTCCCATTGTACAAAAAGCCAGGATGACGGAGGGGGTGTTGGGCTGGGACTTGTCCCTCCCCGTCGTCTTGCCTCTCATAATCATGTAGTAATCGAATGGGTTTATTGAATTGAGACGCTTACAATTTGGTAGGATTAAGTTCGTAATTTCATTGGTTCCATTGAGAATAGTTGACGTGGTGGGACCATAGAAACATAATAAAGCTGCCATTTGTAGAAATTGGTCCCATTTCAATACATACGTCGGGTGAAACCAGATAAACATCCATGCATGTTACATGTATATCCCATGAGCTACGACCATCAGACCATAAGAGAGCGAATAGATCAGTTCACAAATGTACTCAACATTCATGCATTTAATAATGTAATGATGTATCGTGACAAGACAAGTTTGTACCAGGCTTTCCTAAATTGGAAACCAATTACATCAGCCTGCAGCATGGCTAATGGCATGCAAAAACAGACCAGTGAAAGCAATAATTCAATAAAAGGGTTTAGGGTAAGGTCGGAGCATTCGTGAAAAGTTCATGCATATATGAACGGACAAGTCGTCAAAGATTGCATTGATTGTGATGCCTTCTGAGGTGTGCTTTCGATCAATACATCTTATTACTGTATCACCAGACCCATTGTAGCGTGTTGGGACGAACATAAGGTTAGCTTGTGAAGCGTTCTAAGAGGCTATTTTAAAAGGAGTTGGTAATGTTGAAGTGGCAGTACAAAGGGTATAACTTGAAAGATTGGATGCCGAGCGACAATGCGAAGAAAAGAATGACCAGGATGAATGCGTGAAGGAAATTTCTTATAATGCCACTGAATGTATTGTAACTGTCTCGTGGCTAATAATGTTGAATTTATTCGTCTTTACACTAGGGGGTAATGAAAAGCTGCTCGTATGGTGGGCTTTGCAGGAATGAGAGTTATAACGAGATGAGTAGTTAGACAGTCGCAATGTCCATGGAACACAAAACGTTCTTTGGAGGTAGGTGAAAGTTCTAATCACCTAATAGTAATTCTACTATTGTATTCCCACATGATGTTAGTCAAGAACAGTATATTATCATACGATTATACATGCCCTTTCTCTGGCATTCATTCTTAAGTCGTCTTCAGACCACAACGATTACATCATTGAGGCAATCAATAAAATCGAATATACATTTTCCAAAGCCGGATGATATTAATTCCATCATTTACAACTGTGTATTGACAAAATTTTGTTTAAAGCCATCCAAATATAAATCTTGATTAAAAGTAGACAAATATCGATTCACTTTATCCTTCGATTGAATAGGAACAAATAGTAATACAGACTTACTGATGTCTAGAAGCTCATGAGAAAATCCAAAACGTATCGAAGTCCAATGACTGTATTAAAACGTCAAAATCAATGTCTTGATAATATTCCATGCCCTACGGAAAGGTCGTATTATCCAATGGTATTATACGCCAATTGTTTTGTGCTTCCAACGTTGATCCCAAAATCACTGCAAGAAATCGAAAGTTTTGGATGACAGTGTAAATGGTCTGGATGGTGAATTACGGGAAATAGTGATTGCTTTGCTTATTCCGCTCTTTCCTTCAGTCGATTAGCATTTATAATCATCATTTCCTTCGAGGTAAGAGACCTTTGGGGGAGGGGTTCGGGGAAGGGGTTCGGGGGAGGGGTCGAGCTTGTTAATGTCGGCTGGGTTCTGTATGGTATATTATGAATTAGATGCACCCTAGATCACATTTACACAGTTTCTTATGTATTGCAAATATGAGGAATTTAGAGGGAAAAAACAACGTTATAAAGAATCCTAGCTACGCAAAATTTAATTGTATTTTAATTGATTTATTCATGTCCTTTTCGTTCGGTTGATAATTCTAAAAAAGTAACAGCAAACGCTGATTTCAATGGACGTCTACCAATTGAGATACCGCTGTCTCAGAATTGAAATTCGACCAATATGTTTCTGTATAGAGACGTGAAAAGATGTATACATGTAAATGAACCATAATCAGTTAGATACACATGAGATTTCTTCTTCTTTTTCTAACGTAGGACTGCGCTAGCGACTTGCGTTGTGTTTGTCGCGCCATTTGGGGGTGTCATTGTATACAAAGATATTGCAAACAAATTGTCCACATGTTTGCGTCAAATTATTGGCTCATGTACCAATTACCACCACAGGATTAATTAGCGCAGGAAATAGCGCAATCGAAATAACGTCTCGTGTGCAACAGCGCTTTCGGCACAGCACCTTTTGTTTATTTGAAGCAGCTAGCCCTGAGCTCACTTCAGTGTATATGTATTACCTCGCTTTAAACCAAGGGGCCGGTGAGTGAGATTGGTGGTTGTACAATCGAAACAGGATTGTAATACGTCGGACCGTCTGTCAACAGAAGCTTCTTGTAACGCATTCTCCCAGGTTCCTGTTACTGGGTTGGTGTATTAATAAACCACTCTCGGTTCCCAGACCGAATATCATCATGATCATGTCCGGTTATAAAACAAAGCTAGGGCGTATCCAGCGGGAGTCGCAAATCTGGGGGTGGTGGGGCTGGGGTTCACTCTTTTCCCCATGAAATGGCGCACTGATTTAGATTACAGTGATGGATCCAGGGGACGAATCGGACCCCCTCCCCCCTTTGGCGGCAACAAATTTGGGAAAGAAGGAAACAGAGAGCGATGGGGAAAAGGGGAACAAATTCAGAAAAAAGGTACAAAGAAAAGGAATTGTAGTCGTTGATGTCTCATCATACTCCTTTTTTTTTGTGTATTTCACAGTCAACGCAGCCAATGGTTGTAATGATCTTGAAATCCTGTGGGTGTCCTTTTTGTTGTTGTAAGATTGCTTTCCATTTTAAATAATTACCTTCAGGACAGGGATGAGAAAATGATTCTCGCATATAATGTAAGAAATGTAACTCTATCTTTGTTTTACACTTCAAATGACCACGCTTCGAGATTGTCTCGCTCTGTGTCCCTGCGTATTTTATGACGCAAATGTTTTTAAAATCCAGCGTGTAGGACGTTGTCCTTTGTTTGGATTTTTTAAGGAGTTGCCTTCGAGTATACCAACGGGATTCCCGAAATCAAAGCGAAACTCTTGCGTTAATAACACTGCGATTATTATGCATGATGGCGGCTCAAAATCGTCCCTCTCTAAGAAAGTTATGACGCGAATGATCTTAACATTCATTGTGTGTTACATCGTCCTTTCGTTTGGGGTTTTAAGGAATGGCCTTCGAGAATAAAAAGCGAAACTCTTGCGTTAAACACTTCTAATATTGATGACGTCTCAAGATCACCCACTTTGTATCTCTAAAAATGTTATGAGGCGAATGGTCTTGAAATCTACTGTGTGTGACATTGTGGATTGGTTTGTTGGGTTCCTATGCAGTTGCCTTTTAGATAGAATTCCAGCATACAAAGTAAAACTCTTTGGTTCTAACACTTCGAATATTTTATGTGATGACGCCTCAGGATCACCCCTTTCTATGTCTCCATAGATTTGGTGACGCCAATCTGCTATCACACTGTTCGATGCCGTCACAGATTTGGATGCGACCAGAAGGGAAGATGGTTCTGGAGGATGGTGTTGTCAATTCCCTGCCCTAATCATTGATTCATGTCTACATGATTGTAATGATTGTTTCTCAGATGTTTCTCCATCTGGGTCCAGGGTTGCCCTCGGCCCACAGACTCCAATCAAGGACCCCAGTGGCCCGCGATTGACGTTGGTGTCGCAGTTATATGCACCGCCTCTACCATCTCCTTTCTTTCTCTCTCGCTCTAAATTTGTGTTCCTTCCGTTCTTTCTTTATTCTTCCAATTCTTCCATTATGATGATGATTCTAGACTGATAAGTTATCGCCCAGCAGGTAATTGAATGTAACTATTTGACAGACCCTCATGCATGTCGTACCTGCGTTGCACCCCTGTTCATCTCTGCCACCTTCTCCTTCTTCTTTCCCTAGACTCTCTCTCTCCCTCTCTCTCTCTCTCTCTCTTTCTCTTTCTCTATTCTCCCGTTCCTTTCTATACCTTCACATTCCCCTTTACCCCTGCTTTTTCTTCGCATTATTCTCTCCATCTTCACCCTTTCCTCTCTCCCTCTCTTCCTTCTTTCGATCTATTCCCCCTCTCTTTCCCCCTCTATCGAGTCATCTCCCTCTCCCTCGTTTCTCTCTCTCTCTCTCTCTCTCTCTCTGTTTTTACCTGTGGCCCTCTTTGATTCAGTTAAGTAGTTTAGAAAGTTCAGCATGAAATAATTAATCGTGTCAACGCACAAATTTATAAAAAGTACGGACTCAGGTGAAAGCCCGCCTGATAACAATGTTCGCGTTCCAGAAACATTACGTGTACTGATCATTCGACCCCCAGGTGACAGGAACGCTAGACCCGAGAGTTGATTAAGGTACTTTACAAATAGAGCGTTAGGCGAGTTTTTAGGCCGGACTAGTCCTCTGTGTATATCACTGCAAGGAAGAAACCAAATCCGTCCTCACATGGGCCTAAAAGCGTATCTTCATTTGCAACATTTGGACGGTAAAGCGAAATTCTCTTTTGTGGCAACTTGTAACAGATTAAGAGATTCTCTTTTTTCACTGTGTGGTAAATGCATTACTAACATGATTTATTGATCGGAAATCTAAATTTATTACATATACAGTAGATGCATTTTTAATAATGACTGTAAAATAAGAAAAAGATGAATTAATAGAATATAATGAAACAGAATGGGGAATAAGAAGATTAGAAAATGAAAAAAGATGTGATAAAGGAATACCATTTTTTTTTTTGTTTTTTTTTGAACGATGGGAGGATGAGAAAAAATATATAATGTTGTTTTTTTAGACCCATACTTTTACTGCATGGACTGTTTGATACCCAGAGATACGTTCTACTTTTAAAGTTCTGCATCGATGACCAACGATCAAAACAATAACAAAGATAGCCAGTCAAGCGATAAGGTGACCGCCATCAATAATTATGACGTCACAATGTTCATTAATTGTCGTCTGCTAATCTTTTGGGTAATGATTACTGTTCGATAGTCTATCGTCACTCAACTGCGTACCTTAAATCTTCTTATAAGTATTCTCTTTTAATCTCGCTCTCTCTATCTCTCTTTGTCCTCTTAATATTTTTTTGTGGTTTGACACTATAAAGATTGTTCATTTTGGCTTGTACATGAAGCGTCATTTATTGACGTAGTAATGCGTCAACGACTAGCGCATTCTTTGACGCACCATACGAGAAATCTTTGATACTTAGTTGCGTTAAAAATGAAACCATAATTTTTTTTTTTTTAAACCTTCGTACATGCATGGTCCCTTTTTTAACCCAGTATTTGGTGAATTCACACCCAACTGTGTTTGAAGTGTACACTGATCTTTGCTAAATTTAACGTTAACGCTGTGCAATCATTGGCTCAAGCTGGCATCGCAATGAAAATATTGATCCATATTCGACATTGATGCGTCTAATTGGGCACTCGGTTATTACATCTGATCGATTTTGGCCGGCACTCATCACCAAACATAATTATTCAATCGATGGTTGTATATTAGTATTGATTTTTGAACAAATGTTATTGACCCATTTTCTGCCTTCCTTGATAAATCATAATTACAGGACGTAAATAAGGCATGATTCCTGTTGGATTTGGTGTCACCGTTGAATTTCTGAAATTCACGTAAAAGCTGTAAAGTCGATACGTAGTTCGTTTTCATTTTTTAAAGTATATATTTTTAGCGAGTAGATGAGAAGACCTCTGGCATTTGGAGACGCGAAAACATATGTGTTTGAACCTGTTCATATTTTGGGTATCAAAGTTTTTTTTGCAAACATATACATGAACTCGTTGCAAATTTTACCTGGCGGCTGAAAGGATTTTTTCAATATATTTAACTTAAGATTATCATCATAAGTATTATCATAATAACTTAAGATAACAACAAAACAATAACTATCATTATATAGCTCATATGGAAAACGGATCAAGCATGTGTTCCCAAAGTGCTTTGGAAGTGACAAATATATCTACCAGCCCAGAACATCGAAATCAACGTCATGCATAACTTGTGTTCACCCAGATATTTCTCTCAGAGTGTCAATTACTTTGTGAAGTACATCAATGAAGAAAGAAACAGATCTAAAGATGGAAAAATACGAAGATAAAAGTTGAGCGGTATCATACAAGAAACGATGATAAGTTATTGAAAGCATTGTACTTTCAAAATTGGTTTGTTGCAGGGGCACTTTTAGAGAGTTCACTTGGTCACCGCAGAATGAGTGACATTTGAGAACGCATTTATATGTCTAATTGTTTCTCGATGTCCTCAGGCAAATAGAACTTCCAACCTCTTCCCGCCTTCTTTCTTTTTACCGTTACACACCAAGAGGAGGGTTGAGAAAGAAGAGGCGAGCCGTTATTTTTGCGTGAAAAGTAGATAATACAGCGGGTCTTCCTTTTGGTGGTCTTCAAATAGTTTACTCTCTCCTGCCGGTGAAGTGTCCGCTGATTGCATTGCATAAAGCCATTGGTCAACATTCTGGTCGTGTATTTGGCAATCTATTTCGGTCACTGGACAACGAGCATCCTCCAAGTGGCATATTAGTTCTATTTGTTGGACAGCTTTCCCGCCTTTCATCCCCTTGCAGGATTACTAGACCGCGTCGTGTCCGCGGAGATTGGCTTACAATGCAAAGAGGAGGGGGCTGATGGGGATGTCAGGAGTGGGATTTTATCGAGGGTCGGCGTGAAGTGGTTCGATCCACCAGCTTCTTGAGTGGAGGTGGTTGCTGGCGACACGCAAGATCGAGATGATAGTGGTGTGGGTTCTCAACCACTGGCCATGTTTTGATCTTGCATCTAGATGTAATGGACTCTGTATATTGCAAGACAAATACAGATGAGTGTAGTATAAGTAGGTATTTGATCTTCAATGAAAGGTGCTTGAAATGGACTGTTTAACATGACTTTTGATTTTTTGTTGTTTACTGCAAAGTAAGAAGTTTTTAATTCCTGTTATATTGAAAGTTACCAGAAAATATTCAACTCCTCTAATATTGAAAGTTAGAGAGAAAAGGTTTTTTTTAACTCTACACAATTTAAGGTTGATAATGTAATTACAGGTAAATGGTTGAATATATTTTACTTTGATGATCAAGCTCTTTTTGTCTATAATTTTACACACACAGTCCATACATTCCATGATATATACCATTAATAACTTTCTTCCCATGAACTAATGATGTTTTGTCAAGCTCGTAGATCCTACAGTGTAGATTGAATTGCATATAATATAATAAACATAAACTGATAGGAAACTTATAATATCACCAAAATGTGGACTTAGGATAATATTGTTTGATACATGTCTGAAATGATAACGGATTTTTCTTTTTTAAAGGAGGCAAAAATATCATTTCTCGAATACATCTTGTCTTTCAGATTAATGTAGTTCTACAATTATAGGCTAAACGTACCTATTTTGTTTGTAATATCACTTCATCTGCATTTATGGCATAATTAATTACATTACTTTCTTAGACTGACAACACAGACATGAACATTACACATTTTTTATAGTACATGTACTTTCTAACTCAAATAATATGCATTAAACTCTCTCTCTCTCTCTCTCTCTCTCGCTTCAACCCTTGCCATATTGGTAACGGTTGGTCAGTGAACCGGTTAAGTAATTATTGGCTTCTGGTAAAAGCTACATGTACACCGGCGTTTTACGCCCGGATCACGCCGTGACCGACGATTTAATACCAGAAATAGTGTTTTATGATCCATTAGTATCTCCCAATAGCACATATCAAAACGCATGTTTCTTCTCAAATATGTATCAAATGACAGACTGCACAAAATTTGAGGTGATGTTAAGTGTCCTACCAATTTTGAGCCATTATTCTATAACCCAATCGGGTAATGTTTTGCCAAATGACCATAACTGAAAGAAAACAAAACAACTCCCCATATCAGCTTGCTATATATCTTTGCTTGTAATGGTTCACAAGTTCACGTTACCCACAATTCAATTGTTAGATAGATATACCTTCTGGCTGTTATATCACTTACCCCTACATGTTCCATTAAATTATGTAACTTTGGTAAAGTTTGATCACAATAGACTTACTGGGAAAGTCTTTCGTTTTTAGTTATTGGTATTCATCTGATAAACAGAATTCCATTGTATTTCCTTGTTCTTTTAGTAGACGTCATTACTGAACATGAAATAGACATAAAGTGTGCGACATAATTTAATTCGACTTTGTTGGAACCTTCGGGAAATATCAGTTGGTCAATAAAGTGCTGTGGTTGAAAAAACGTGATATATTTACAATTAAATCATGTTATAAACATATATACATAAATAACGTGTTCTTGGAAGGAACATAAACAGCCTTGAAAGAACACAGGTCAAGTACTTAACTTACACTTTATTATGACAGAACGTTAGCAAGTTAAATGACAAATTGTGATTCTTTGTTAAGTGCTTTGGGATTTCAGTAACTTCATCTTCCTCTCCTGTTGTGCATGTTGATACAAGTATTTTAATGTTGCTTAAAGTTTGTCTGGCATTGCCGCTGGTGATCAGCTAGGTAACAATCTCTAGATGGATGAAGATGAACAATGGTTACCGGGTTGAATGGAACGAGTGCATCGCATTCACTTGATACCCACGTCAAGTGGCAGATTTAGGGGGCCGCATCACCGCCATAGCCTCCTTTTGATAAACCGAAGCTGTCATATTGTACATATATTAACCCATTGTGCAATATGGAACGAAACGCTGTATTACCATATAGATTAGAGTATATATTACATAATTTTACTTGTGACCAGAATTGATTGTGGCAGACCATTGTTTATTCCATATTAGTCTACCAAAGCTAATAGAAAAATTATGTACAAATAAAAATTGCGGCCCTGAAATTATTGTCTTGTGCTTCCCCACCCCAAAGCCATTGTGTAATTATAAAAAAAAAAATTTTGCTGTGACTTATCAGAAGGGCCACCCAGNCCCCCCCCCCCCCCCCCCATTTTACAAGTTCTTTCTACGCCCCTGTCCGAGTATCTTGAACCCATTTGCTTTCCAGACGTTTTATTGCAGTTATCTTGGCCACATCTAGAGACACGTTGGCGTTCCTTTGTGACTGGCAGTAATGGTTACCTTTCTCGCAAATCGAACCTGTGGTTCAAAAAAGGACCAAGGGAAGATCTTAGAACAGCGTAGAGATACTAGGGGATGGAATAAGCCCTCACTCCTCTGTCATACCGTCAAAAAGACTCCAAATCGGCTGAAACTTGTAATGTAAATTCAAATTCAGTCTGGCATCAGTCTGCTGTCGGTCGTGTTGGTCTGACTGAGGTATTATCAAGGTATGGGATAGTCAATCGAGTTTCAATTTAACATCATATAGTCTTCATTTTGCAAAGTAGAGACCTTTCTTGTTAAAAACAACCGTGTTTCTTCTCCATACTAACTGATGTCGCATCGCATAAAGCTCAGTTTATCAAGTAATTTCCTTGAAAATGACAAATGATTCTGTCCGATCATCATTGTACAGACAATCGACTTTTGCAAATATGATGAGGACTCATTTCAACTTATCAGGAATTTACAAACGGCACGGTAATTTGACATTCTGCATGTAATTGGTATGGTATTGTTGTTTACAAGCACAATTGTCTCTTATCGGTTGTTTACATGTTTTGTATTGGATTATAAACCCGCTTGGGTCATTTGTTAAACTGTCGTCCGCCAGGCAATTTGGCCAAGGACGACACATATAATTACAGTAAATGATCCGCTGGCATCAATCGGATTTTCAGTCAATCCAATCATTTTTCTTCTGCTAAAAAAAAATTGACCCACTTAAATTCACTATAATTATCCTTAGTACATAACATTACTTTATTAGTGCGTTAATACCAAGCCTTTTAGCATGTTCTGTTTTCGATCGAAGACGAAACACAAAGTGTGATAGATGACTGCGTGTCTTCGCACGTATTGATACAGATTAAGCTTATAGACTGGTCGAATAAACACCAGACTCTAATAGACTGGTCGAATAAACACCAGACTCTAAAAACACTGAGCATTGCTGAGAGTGCAAAACTTAATAAATGTTATTTCATCTTACAAAATATCGTGGTAGAATTATTCATCCCACTTACATCACAGGCGCGCCACGAATCTGATGTATGTCGGAATATTCATGATTAATGCGGGTAACAATCTGCGTGGATTACAGAGATAGAAAAGCAGAATATTCGACACGACTAGAGAACAAATGGGTTTAGGGTGAAGCAGTTTCGAATATAGAGACGCGAGTGCACTATATTCCGCGCTATACGGTTAACACAGGCTATTAGGCAATTAGCAAGGGCATTTTTAAAAGTCATGGTCGCGCGTTCTCTCATCCTCAATGTCAAAGTTACATTTTATCCACCGCTTAACCCGTTATGTCCTTTGTATCACGCGACTTAATATCGAATATGCACTGAGGGGCAGTGAAAGTGACCTTGTTTACTTGGTTCTCATTAGCAAGCAATATTTGTCTACCTCTCATCATTATCATCAGATGGAGCCCCTCCTGACCCCCCCCCCCCCCCCCCCCCCC
>BEXV01000364.1:83977-94256 GCA_003118195.1 Hemicentrotus pulcherrimus | reverse complement strand
CCCCCCCCCCCCCCTCACCCCTCAAGTGCCCGAATAGTAATAAAAATGAATTCGGTTAGTGAATGAATCATCGTAAATATCTTTCGGCAAGCCAGAGGGAAAGAGCAACCTGTCTGCAAACTTGTTAACACGATGAAGGGTATTGTGAGTATATTTCTCATTAATGATTCATAACTTGGACACGTTAGCGGAGGAATTAATCCAGCATACAATTTACGTCGGCGTTTACAGACGATCTGAATTTTTTTTTTCAACGGCTACGCGATGAAGTTTGTGACTCACATTGATCATTTTAATAAGCATCATTGTAAATGAAACATTTTATTTTTCTGCTTGCATTCCCATTTAAAAATATTAACATATTTTCTGCATTAGTCGTAACCCTCGTTATTCCTGGTAATTCGCAAACCATGGGAATAGTACTGTGTGCAGTTAGTTAATTCACTGCAGTTAGGCAGTAATGACGCTTGATAGTGCCTCCGTTTTGGTTCTCTCTTCTTTCAAGGGCACTTATTAAGGTGTTATTGACTACTGTCGAACATCGCAAGATGTCATTTATTAGCAACGTCATATTAATGATATATTTAAAGGAAAAGAAAGGTGCGTGTCAGAAACGTACTTGAATGAAACGGAACAGATGACGTAAATTTCAATTTGTATTATTTAAAAAAAAATGATTACAATCATGTAAGTCATAATTTAAGCATTTTCATTCTCGTTTTAAAAAGGTCAAAAGTACATTCGATTGGTTTACATTTTGATTCAAAATGGCAGACGCCCAGTTTGATAGCAGGACACTGCACTTCGGTAATGTGATGGAAAGAAATGGTGATGAAATTATTGTGCTAAAAAGATGTCAATCATATATCATGTGCATTTGTATACGTTCATGTACATTTATAGAATCCTCTTTTACAAATTAAATGATTACCGTATCGACAGCGCAAATAGTCTAATGCCATCTCATTTTTTTTTTTTTTTTTTTTTTTGGGGGGGGGTGGACATTGAATAAGTTGGGGAAATAAAATTATTAAAGCTATTGAAATAATACTGTCACTCTCGCTCACATTCATGCAACATGAAAGAAGAATCTTATTAAGGGATTAGGTTACAAAATGAATGATTACTTTGAAACACTTGTAATATCCTCATTTGAAATCAAAATCCAACGCTTACTTTATATCGTATTCAGGAGGAATATGAGACGTAGAAATGCAATGCCCGGCCTTGGCGAGCATTCGTACCCGGTGTCAATGAGTGTGTGAGTGTATAGTATTCCCAAATCGCATGTTCCATCGCACTGAGGGTAATTAGGACAAATGCAACCCGCACTTATCCGCATCAGAAAACATTTCATGCCGTCAATCACAAGGGGGTATTATCGAGTGAGGGTTTTCCATCGAAGAAGGGGCTCCCAGGATGATGATAGGGTGATGTTGTGTTTTCTGTCCATGTTGGTGTGGAAGTCACAGCCTTAGGGAGATGTTTGGAGATGTTTTGTAGTAGGTTGTTGCTGATGGATTTAAGTTGGGAAAATGTTATAAGATCCATTAAGGTCAGAACCAAATCCATGAATATCGATGGATGTTTGTGTTAATCTAGGGTGCCGCTATTAACACCAAAGCCTTCTTGATCTTCACTGCCGTCACCATCATCATCATCTTCATGGATGCGATCATTGACGCCATTGACATCGAGTTGCAAACCTTTACTGACATCGAAAGAACATCGCCACTGATTATAAAATACACATTTTATTCTGACTGTTGTGATGAAGAGGGGTAGACACACTCTCTTGCCCCCCCCCTCCATTGTTGTAACCCCCTTCCCCAGAGATTCGGCCTAGTTTAAGAAGCTTGTGGCGCCAGAGCGGATCATCGTGAGCAGAAAAACAGATTTCTGATGGATGCAGGCCACACCACATGCATTCTCCATCGCCCCTGTCTCCTAACGCTTCATTAATGCGAGTTACATCCTAATTAACGCCAGGTCAGTGCTGCTGCAATCTCCATCTTGAAGTCAATGACTGAATAATCGGTTCTGTCATCACGTATGCCCTTTATCCACACAAGACGTCCATTAATGGCGTAGTACTGCGTCAGAGACTTGTGCGCCACGTATCAGTGGTATCTTTTTCAATGGGAATCCAAAATGAACAGTGCGAACGGCATACAATATGATTGCAGGGCCGTCAGAGAAAACAGAGATCAATCGGATATCTTATTCTCTTGCTTGAAGTCATTACGAACATGAAATCGGAACACAGTGTGACTGATCATTTTGGGTTTCTTCATTTGTTTTATTGATGCTTCATACTCTGGAGTATTATTCATGAAACCATAGCTTTACAAAGGTAACTAGGGTTCTTCAATATATTTATTCTTCTTCTTTGTTTGCAGTAAGTGTCTGGGCTTCAGTGTGAAAGAAACGTGGTACCGTACGTACAAGCAACGCTTTACTTTTTACTTTAAAAACAAATAAATTGGTCAAAACGTTCGTGTGTTTGTTTGTTGTTCGTTGTTGTTGCTGTGTTTGTTTACCTTCCCTCTACTTCCCATGGCCCATCATGCCAATGAAATTAAAATGTTAAAACAGGCAGCAATGACGTCCATCTACATCCACCGCTGACCGCTCCATTCCCAAACAGCTGATCTATTCGGCATTTAGAGAATTTGGGTATTAAATCAAATCCTGCGATGTTGTCAACAACTTATCAAGCGCCCATGTAGCCGATGAGAGCCCTATTGATCACGTGATGTGCATTGGTTTTTGTGGGTTATGATCGGGGCAGTGAATCGCTCCTCTCATATGCCCTGAGGAGTAATGTAGTAAAGCCTTGGCTCCTTCTGGTCTATCAAAAGCATCGAAGCCAACGATAACTAAAAATAATGATGTGCATGTCTTATTGGTGTAGCACTGTAATTTCACAAATAACCTAGCAAATTACAAAATTACATAATCATCTTAAAGTTTTGTTATTACCCCTTCTGCCATAATAACGACATCCTAGAGGTGTTGTGGTCGAGTGGATACGTCGCCGGACTGTCGATCACAAGGTCCGCGGTTCGAGTCCCGCCGCTGCACTAATGTCCTTTGGCAAGACATTTATCTACATTTGCCACACTCCACCCAGAAGTAAATGGGTACCTGGTAGGAATTTATTCCTTGAAACGCAGCGCGCGCAACAGCTGCACTCCTAAAGCCAGAGTAATTATGCTGCATTATTATAGAGCGCTTAGGCGAGGCGTCAAAAATAAATATACCAGCCGGCGGCAGCTAACTGCACTTCTGCGTCCTGGCTGCATTTTTTTAATTAGCTCAGCCGGCTACCGCTGGCGGTAGGAAACGACATCCAAAAACATGCGCCGGCTCCCGCCTGTCGNGCTTAGAGACTTCTCACAAAGTAAGTGTTAGGCGCCATATAAGCACTGTAATTATGAATTATTTATCCTTGTATGTTGTAATGCTACAGCTGCTTCCTTATAATTATTTTAATATACATTTTCTATAACGCTTTGTAGATATGTACTACGGTCCCGCCGCTGTGTAATGTTACTACTTCAACATCTTATTCTGATATTACCAACTAATGTCATTATAAATACAGCTGTATACATCTGTACATAATTTGATTACTGCGTCTTTGTATTTGGAGTAAAAGGTATATGTAACTTTTGCTATTGCTTCTACTACATCGAATGTACTATACTCAAATAAAAAAACAAGAACCTAAATGTTTTTTGTCTGTTCTGTTCACTAACACCCATTCGATAGGTCATACCTGAGGGCATTTTAAATAGTACGCTATTGCATCTGTGAAACAAACACAGCAAATTCACTGTGCTATTTTATTGTAGATGTGTGTAAACCAGAGCCACTCACGCAGCTAGCAGGGTCTCATCTGGTGGGTTGCATTCTGACTTTGACCTTGTAGGTTTCAATTAGCGCTCCTGAAATGACGCCGATCTATTCACGTCAATACGGCCAGAGAATCACGATATAGTCTCTATCCCCCGACATCAGCTGGTGAAAGTAATGGGCCACTGCCTCCGGGAGGCTGTCCCCATTGCCGCTTGCTAGAGACTGCTTCCCCCTGTCCTCCGCCAGAGTATGTTCGTCACTCAAACTCTTCATCTACAGTAGGTGGCAGGGACGTCAAGGGCATCTACAATCCATTAAACCCATTACCTCACGGAAATGCGAAAACTGTAGTAAGACCCGTGCGTCTTTTGACGGACCTTTTGCTCGACTGCCCATGCGAAGTGAAGGCAAATAGATAGATATTCAGTTTGCTTGGCTAATTGACCACCTTCTCTCTACAGTATCACCCAGTGCATCGCGCACGTTTGCATCTTGCACTTAATGTACCAAGTGCTTTGACCTAGGCGACATTCTTGAAGCACGTGCGAGACTGGACGAATATGAGAAGGTGATCATGGTAATGGCAGTTTTGAAGAGCATTGAAAAGTGTGAAAATTCTTGATTTGTATAGCGATTAATATGTAAATACCTCAGTAACACTGAAGAGACCGACAACATCTCGCTAATAAAACGACACACACTCTTAAACAATTGCTACAACAAATACATAGTCCCGAATGGCCAAGAATCGATGGATAAGTAGTGGGCATTGTCAGTGTGCTGGCCTGGACATAAACCCATCTTGTCCATGGATGTATGCAATTTTTGCACCATCTCCTTTATCTAAAGTGTCTTCACTGCCTGTAGTCAAAGGGTGTTCTATACGAGGTGTCCGATTCTCTCAAGGATAGCTGGACTCATAGATATCTTAAATGAGATATCTGCTTTAAGATTAATGCTGTCACTGCGTGGATTTAAAAAAAGAAGACATTTTGATTCCGATTCCGGTTACATTGTCCTTTAATAGACCATGACACGATGACTTCTGAAATATATGAAACAAAACCGAAATATAATTGTTCTTTGGTTTCAAGGGGCATTGTCGTTAAAATATTAATTGGCTGCATCAAAATTCGTCACGCTGATAGCGCACTGATATGACTGTCGCAAAAGTTCCAAGACATCTTTTAAAGTACTGATCTAAGATCGTCATTTGTAGTTTTTGCACATAATAAACTCAGTCCTTTCCATTAACCTGTTTTGGTTTCATATGGCAAAGTAAGAACCGTGATAATATTTTGCTGAATTAATCCACAGTGGCTCTTATAATCGTGCGCTGGATATAAATTAGCCTTTAGTATGCTTAGAGGCTCTTGGTATAATTTAAAGCTCGGATTCTAATAGATTCGCATTAGGTGGAGCTTAAGTTATGAGTACGCTTTCATTGTCCCTTCAAGTCAGGAATATGTACAACTTCCCTTTTCAACCTATCCACGAAGCCAGGGCCTTATTAACCTCCAGTTCACTCAAACTGAAATTCTACTTAGTTGATTATGGGTCCCATATACCTCTATCATTTTAATCAATGTAATATGCAGGGAAAGTACGCTGGGTAGGCTGGGTTTTTTTTTTTCTTCTTCAATTTCAATTCAGTCATTAAGGTGTTCAATTTGTGCCACCATTAGTGCTACAGCTATTTAGGTGATAATACATCTCCAGACGCTGTTTGTAATTGATCTGTGCTTACAGTAACACGTATCGTGATCATCAGCTGCTGTAACTTTTGAAAAGTCGATACGACATACCCATTTCTTTTTACAGGTAAAATGCAAAGGAGCACTATAGCCGTTTAAGCATATTAGGTGGGGCGTAAAATTGCCGATATGCGTCACTAGAAATAGAGAAGCTATTCGGGGCGGTGGTTTTCTGCTCTTTATGATGGCACTTAAGTAACGATAATGAGGTGTATTCTGCCGCGAAGTCAATCATCGGGACACGATTATCAAGTAAGTAACTTCAAACATATTTTTTGAGATAGGGTGATGCGTACCAAAATAGTTCGACTGTTCCTTTATTCAATTACAGCAACACGGCGGCAATTACTTCGGGCGACTATTTTGCATAATGACTTTTTATTATTTTTCATGAAAAGTCTTTATTTTATAGACGAACACATCGTGAATAGGAAATGTACTGTGATGAAAGACATTATTGTAGGTAACTTGCTATCAAAATTGGAACCTCTTAATTTGTCCCCGGTGGTGGTTTGAAATTGTGAAGAAAGCTGGTCATAAAAGAGTAAAAAATATAAATTAGGGCGAAAGTGAATGGAACGTCAGGGGAACTAAAATATTGGTCCTTACATGTGACGTGGAGCTCAATGACGATTGCGCCTTTTTAATGTATCAACATTTTAACAAAACATTTACACCGATTGCTTAGACTTTCATTGAATCGACTCAAGGGCAGTATCAATAGATTATATCGCTTTGAGGTATCGCACATGGATTACGTATATATTTCAAAACAAGATGGACTGGTCTGATGAAATTGGCTTAGACTTCGAAAGTATTTCCGATCGTGTAACTTGAAGATTATTTTTGGAAGAGTGTACGGTAGATATGACATGAAGTGCTGAAATATTATTGGTTTGGATGTCATTTCTTGCACTCTCTCTCTCCCTCTCTCTCTCTCTCTCTCTCTCTCTCCTGATGCATAGTCTCCCGAAAATGCAGATGGCCCGAGCCTGCTTCGGTTCCGTCACGTAAAGCAATGTTTGTTGTTCTCCTGTCATGCGAAGTCTTGTCGACTCAATGGCCTCTGTCCTTCAATGATTCCCGACGTCTCTGTTTCCATGAATTACAGTTAATAGTTCAAACGTGACCCATTGAGTAGTCGAGGAGATATGGAGAATGACAAACTTCGGGCAGACAATATGACGAGGACGCTGTAAGACACGCTTGTTGCTCTACGAGAGAGCCGAGCGCGAGTATCCGACAGCAAACCTGGAATAAGCTCAATTCACATACAAACATCGCGAAACGGAAAAGCTTTCGCGGGGAATGTTGCTTCCCCTTCTCACACTCTCTCCTTCTCCCTCATTCTCTCTCTCACTCTCACTTTCACTGTCTCTCGTGCTCTCTGTGAGCGAGCGCTCTTCTTCTAAATCAGGGGAGCGGAATTTTGATTTTCCAACAGCTGTCTGCACTCGGTGCCAAACCAGCTGTTTATTTACACGTCGTGCCGATACCAATGGTGGCGTGCGACAGCTTCGCATCCCTCTCGCACACACAGTTCCAAGTACACACACGCGCGGGCACGCACACAACTTTCACTCTCCCTCCTTCTCTCTCCCTATCGGTAAGTTTGGTCGCTACAGTGTTTTGGCGTCTTTGGGACTCTTTCATGGTGCTGACAGATCAGTGGGCAGAGGACGCTTGTTTTACATCTTAAGTAGATAACGACGTCCCGGAATTTGGAATTAAGACATTTTCTCGTGTTGAAATCGCTTAATGAGGTGAGTTTGAGTGTTATTGAGAAGTACTCTAGGATTTTAGTACAATGACCGACCTTTTTTTTTTCTTTTATTTTTTCTTTATCTGATAATTTTTTTTTTCTTTATTTTTACGACATCTGCTAATATTGGTTCTTCATTATTGCTAATTGCGTGAGAGACGTGTATAAACAATGTTTAAAAAAATATGAATGCATTTCCGTAGATAAATGGTTCGTAATAGTTCGCAATGAAATAATTTCATACCAAATTATTTGAAACTCTTGGATCTTTTTTAGCCAAGAACTTAAAGGAAAGCGAGGCAAAACAAAATTTGTAGTATAACTCTGAGCTATGCATCCCGAACAGTTTTACACGTCGATATATGATATTTTATTTTTTATTTTTTTTTATCTACAATTGTTTATACAGAAGTACCCCCGAAAATGTCTGCAATATTGATGTGTTTACATAATCTTTACTACATTGTTTTATACTTGTTCTTCTATAGCGCGTACGAAACAAGAACAATCGTCAAGTGCTAGATTGTAGTGTGTGTGTTTTTTGCATCGTGTCGATTGGATGTTAGCTTGATATCATAATGTAAATATGAAGTCCTGATATAGACCACCATCCATCCCTACAAACGAACTCGTCCCACGTCATGCAATGGTTTTGTTATGGAATGCCATGCAATGATCATCATCTTCATTCAATTTACCAAGCGGATTTAAAGTGGGGGCTCCTCCCATGTGTGCTCCATACACCTGTAATTGATTGATTTATGAAGCCATCAATGTCAACTATATAGGAATGTCTGACTCACAATACCACACAGCTGGCCTCTTTCACTGTGAACCCTACTCGAATGTACTACAATATGCCCTAGACAAAACGGGTCAAATATTATCGAACAGCCGTCCAGGGAAAGTGCCAATCCATGCATGCAAACAGTGAATATTGTTGGTCTTGCATGGATTCATGCTATATCCCAAATTAAGCAGACCTGGCGTAGGCGCCTCCATTTTTCGTTTAGTTTAATTTATTTGGTGTTTGTTTCTTTTAATTTTTCTTTTCAAATGATATTTCATGCATAATATGTATAGGATCACACAACCACAATACCATCAAAATGTATTAAAGCAACATAAGCTGATATCGGTCAGTGGCATTTGTCTTTATTTAATTTTCTAAGATAGATAGCATATTTATGGACAATTATTGTCGTGTTTTGTAGTTACAATTGAGTCAGGTCTCCAGTGGTAGTATGGAGCTCTCATTTAATCAGCGGCGAATCTTTAAATGATTAAAAGTCAATTATCATTTGGGTGCCAAGGCTCGATTAATTCTGTCGCAGTCCTGTCTGCGACAAACGGAGGCCATGTGTGTGGTCAACTTATGCATTCTTAGATAGATATCGTTCGTGAAGATGATACAGTATTCTGTTTGCGATGTGTGATGTTATGCAAGCTACATTGCAGAATTGCTTGTAGGAATGGGTCGTCTTTGGAAATAACGTTGAGTTCTGGGACCTGTTTCACAAAGCCTTTTTTCAATGACAAATGACAAAAATCATTGACAAATCTGCTGATATCCAATCAGAAACAAAGATTTAACTAGCCTATAACAAAAACTGACATTTGTCACTAATGACAAGTTTTGTGAAATGTATCCCTTGTCATGCTATGTCATTGTGAAACAAAATATCTGCAAAGAATTGGGATAGGCCGATTATCTAGTACCTAAGAGTGTGAGTGCAATTTTAAGGATTTGGAATCGGCAAAAGGTCTAGAAAAATGTACCCAATCTTGCTGAAAAACACACACGCTTTGTGATTACACTTGCATGTGGCGTGAAAGTTTGGCCCAAACTATTCAACTGTTGTCATAATTCAAATAAAAGAGAATTTGAAGATCCTTATCAGCGGTTATTTCTACCAATATACCCTCCCAAAGTGGCACATTAGAGTGAATGTTTCAGTTTCTGTTTCTGTAATGTAAAAGCTCATCATAAAGTAACTTTCACCTTTCTCAGACGTCAACCTTCACTTGAAAAGCTTAGCGAAGTGATAATCATAAGCAGTGATCATGCCCTCGTTTTCTCGGCAATAATGTGTTCCAAAAAGTGCATTACTGATGTGATTATGCTAAAGGACGATGGGAAATGATCTAGAAAGGGGGACTATAAGAGAGGAAGAGTGTGTTTGTACCTTCAGAGACAGTGAGGGAGAGATAGAGAGAGAGTGATAAAAGAGAGAGGGGGAGAGAAGAAGGTACATGTACGTATGTAAAGGGCTGGTGATAAGTTTGGTTCTGTAACATTAGGAAAAGAGAGGGAGAGAGACAGAGAGGATGGAGGAAAGAGCATGGAAAGTGAGATAAATGGAGAAGAGGAAAGAGAGAGAGAGAGAGAGAGAGTGAGAAAGAGAGAGGGGGATTATGAATTCGGTATTTGTTTTGCATACCTGGATGTGTGTTTGCGAGTGTTCAAAACTGCATGTATTGGAGTGTACACTTTCCGTGGAAGCATATATTCAATCATAGAGCGTTTAAAGACTTTGTTTATTACATTATCGACTGTAAATGCTGTTATTACGTAATCACTTCGGCGGCGAGCTTATACTGGTGGTGTTATCAATCATCGATCTACATTCATTTATTGGCAATCAGTGTTAGATGCTAACTCCTTTCTCGATAACTTCCTCAATGGTTGGAATGTGCAGCGTATGTTACGTAAAGGAGAAGAGAACTGGACATGAGGTAGGGAGGACTGTGGGTGAAAGTTTCAGGGGCGTACCCAGGATTGTCAGAAAGAGGGGCCGTTTGTTGTTTCCTCCCTCCTGCTTTTTCACTCCCAATGGAATACTAATTGTTAACAAATTTTCAGAAAAGTCCTCTAATTCTCGCTTGAGTGGGGGGGGGGGGG
>BEXV01000364.1:70843-83945 GCA_003118195.1 Hemicentrotus pulcherrimus | reverse complement strand
GGGGGGGGGGGTATTATATTCTGTAATTAGTTTTTTGCCCTTGTCTACTCCTTGGTTCCGTCTGTAGATTTTTACGGGGAAAAGAAAGGGAATAGATTAAGTCAAAATAGTGTCCGCTGTGCCACCTCATTAAAACATGCAATGTGCATTCTGGCATACCATACTTTCTTTTATATATTTAACTCAAATATATGTAGGTTTCATGATCCTTTCCTGTGACATGTAATAATATTATTCCATGCTCACCCCATTTGAGCGGGGAGGGGACAATCAAATTAAACTAAAACGGCAAAACTGCAATCAAAGAGCATTCAACCCACCAGAAATTGGTGCGAGTTTTAGATTAACTTGTTAGTATTCTTGAGAATTATCATGACAATGTTTCATTCGCGATATACTAAAGCATTTAGGGGAAATAATGTATTGCTTTATATTTCAATAGAAAGCCCATATTGCAGAGATGTCATCAATAAGAATAAAAACCACTCTAAAACCATAATCCTGGTGCGATCAATGAGAGTGCAACATAAGAAAGCATTAGTGGTTCAACGACTCAAACGAGCAAG
Source organism: Hemicentrotus pulcherrimus (assembly GCA_003118195.1). Classification (NCBI taxonomy): domain Eukaryota; kingdom Metazoa; phylum Echinodermata; class Echinoidea; order Camarodonta; family Strongylocentrotidae; genus Hemicentrotus; species Hemicentrotus pulcherrimus. The sequence continues at coordinate 83,379 of BEXV01000364.1, read as the reverse complement.
ATTATTTTTATCACCATGATTAGAGGATGAAAAGTTCTACAGGTCGATAGCACCGTATGTACAGACCCGGGGTCTAGCCGACGGCGTGCATGCATGTTGCACTTCAGCAAGTTCAACTTACCGAAAGACATTGCTGCTTTTATATCTCCCATCCATCCGCACGCGAAGAGTGAACTAATAATTCAATGACAGTAAGTTCAAATTTAGGAAACATATGGGGAATTTCCATCGAAGCCCCCATTCATTTCCTCCAGCCTCTGGGGTTTTAGACCTGAGCCGAGTGCATTTTCAGTGCCTCATTTATAACTGAAAGACAGTGATTCCGCTCCGACAACTCAGCTCTGAAAATGGATCCCATAAAATACGTTGAGATCAGACTTAAGAAGATCGCCGATATCGTCTAGACTTCTGAAGGGTACTCTGACGCATCTATTCCAACTTCCTCAAGTCATTTCATACCCGAATTTAGGGGATTTTCCTCCAAAAGTACACCCCTGTGCACAGGTCAGCCATATTTTGTGGGTCTATGGCAGTCATTATTCAAGCATAATATTGGGCGCGGTGCAAATTTCCAAGATAAATCCCCACAATCCTAAACAGGGGTATAGCGTTATCCGTTTCATTTTAATTGGCATGGTTTTAAAAACACCTGTCTGCCCGCGGTATGTTCCTATTTTAATTACTTAGAGCTGCTATATTAGATCAGTGGAGCTCGGGACGTTTATAGTCGAGGGTTAGGGAGATGGCCCTTAGCAACGAGAACCAATATATATCTGGTGACCGATTTGGATAAGATTCATATTCTATCGTCTTGTAGTCTTGGCTCCAAGAACTGGAAACAATCGGAAGGAGGACGCTTGCTGCTGGACCAGTAATTCAATGTTTCTACTGCTTTAGATGATTAGCATTACCCCCTTCATTTCGAATATTGCATGGTTTTCATCGTATAAATTAGCTTCCGTCATGGTATATTTTCTGTAATTGATTTAACATGGGTCATGCCATCTAGCATCTAGCCGTCTCCTCTACGTGTAGTAAGACATTGATGTCGCTTTAAATTATTGCTACATGCACCTCTTCCATTTGGATGTACTCATATCCTTCAAATCATTGTAAGCCATAGGATATGGCAATTGCATTGAGGTAAAAATGTAACGCATAACGTAAACACGACATTATTCTTTCAAACTAATGAGGATTTAGTTAAAAGGCGCCGTCGAGTATATAAATTTACAAAGACCATGAATTTCTGTGAAGTAATTGAAAGAGGTAAATGTTTTGTGTCAATTATGAAAACTTTAACTACTATAAAGCTAACGACAAAGAGAAAGCGAAGAAAGGAGAAAGAGGATAGGGAAGAAGTAGGAACAAAAGAACGGTAAGAAGAAGTAGAATAAGAAGATGGAAACAAGAATGAAAAGAAGAAGGAGAAGAAGAAGAAGAAAAAGAATAAGAAGTAGAAGAAGAAGAGAGAAGGAGAAAGCCCCAATTTTGACAAATCTCCACCTCTTCCATGTATAAAATCTGCCACCAATCAGCCATTTCATTGCCAATTATATTTGTAAACGTTTTAGCTATTAGGATACACGATATAGGCCATTTCCTACATGTAATCTTCTCTTTTTTTTCAATCTATCCTACAAAGTTAAAGTAGTCGTCGTAGCCTTCGGCACGCACCCTCTGGAACCATTATCCCTAACCTAGTTCTTCTAAATCGTGTGCCGTTAAAACGAGAAAAAAAAATAACCACTTAGCATCCTAGTGCGGATCTTGTTGTAAAGTAGCCAGATTTGATAACATGATTTATTAGAATCTGGGTCAAAAGTTGACTTTCGTTAGGCACTATATTCATTTGTTGGATTAAGTAGGTTACATTGAATTACTGAATGCACACGTTCCTCGTGTTCGGTAACTGTAGCTCAATTTACGCCTGTTTAGTCCGCTGCGAGCCAGAAGGACGTTATGTTGTCTTGGTGCTGTGAGGGAAACCCTGCCTTTCCCCCTTTCTGGCTCTTAGCAGACTATATATGAGTTTACTCATATTCAGATTTATTTATTGATCTTTTATGTCTACATGAACTGCTGTGTGCGTACGCTTGGTTGGTGGCAAAGCGATCAAACATTGTTCTTTTAAAGGGACCTGCAACACGTGCGCCATCATTAGATTTGAATTAGACAATGGAAAATAATTGCAATTAATATGTGACTTTATGTTATCACGATTAATTGCGAATAAACATTTTTTTTTGTAATATCCCAAAAAAAGGGAAATAAACTAATTAGAATTACTCCATTGAAATCAATACGCCGCCATCACGTACATATATGTAGGTGGGGGTCTTCATGGTACATGCTTCAATCGTTGATAATTGTTTGCTTAATTTTGTTTTGCTTTTGCTTTTGATATTCAGAGTACGACCATCTCTGCCTATTTTCGAAATTAGCAAGATATTTTACAAGATCTTGTTACTATCGTCACCACTAATCAGATCTGCTGATTTTTTCAATTTTGTTGGTGGTGAATTTGTTGTTTGTTGTGAAAAACAAGAAAGAAAACAGAATTCCTGTCATATAAGATCATACAGTCCTTTTTAATCATCTTTTGCCATAGTTACTCAATTGTCACGCTTAGGTTTCGTTGAATTTGTCCCCTGAATGTCGCCATAGCGTCCGGTGATCGTATAACAGAAATCGAATACTTTAGTTCTATTTGATATCTCACTTCTCATTTCTCGTGATGTACTTTACCTAATGCATTAGCTCTCTGCCTTATCGTTGATTCAGAAGGCATTAGCAGTTAGCATATATGTTTTGTACGATATGTTGTTGCTGTAGCGCTTTCAGCTGAAGAGGGGGAAAGATAGGGAGAGGATTGAAAAGCTGGAGACAGGTAAAGAGAGAGAGAGTGAGAGAGGGAGAGGGGGAAAGATAGAGAGAGGAGGAGATACACCATAAAACTAGTTCATGTCTTAGTCTCTTTATTCATGTCCAAATCTTTTGAGTGATTTATTACATTATATTTCAAGAAAAAAAAATGATAAACTTCATTTCTTCCTTGCACAACGTTCGGATGCTGATACTTTTTTATCAAATTAGCTCTGGCCATTATGATATACCATACGTATTGAATTAAATATAAATTACTTTCATCACTATTTTACCTGGTTATTTGTTATAAAAACGACTGCAACCCCGCCGTGCTTGACCTTTGTCCATACAGTTCATTTTTCTCAAGCTCGATACAACCAAAGTAATGATAAGGCAAAATTGGAAAATCAATAGTCATTAGAACTTGATATTCAGACTCAGCTGGGCAAATACACTTAGTGCAATGACGAATTACTCGCAATTTGTCTATTTTTATTTTTCGTGGGGAATATTTACGCAGCGATTAGGGAACCTAATTTAGGTGATGTGTAAATTGGCAATGTATCCGTTTCCATGGAAGAAAAAAATGAATGAAGCTTTGCAGAAAATGAAGGGCGACGATGATCATGTAGCATTTCTCTCTCATTGAAATAGATTCTATAGAATCGTTATTCTGAAAATGACAAACTGTATTACAAATTATTTGTATGAACCATTATGGTAGTAAATTCGTGATGTTATACCGTTAATAGATTAAATGTTTGTGGGAGATTAATTACTCTAAATACATTTTTATTATTGAAAACTAATATTTAGGCAACTGGTTACAGTTATTTTCATACAGCATAAAAGTAGGAGATTGCAAATGACCTCTTTCTTGTAGTTTCATCATTCTGAAAAAGAAAAAAGATCTTTTTAAGTATCACCAATATTATTGTAGTTAATAAGTTTATACGCCATTCACTTCCATTGTATAAGCTGATGGACATTTCAGGGGTATAATGCGATTTGAACGCACGTTGAAATAATTCGACTTTACATTTACGTGATTAATTCTAGAAATCTGTACATGCATTTTCATTTCGCATTACACACATGTCATTTTAAGCCCTTGAAGAAAAAAAAACTATTAGAGCGGAGATAATTCATATTCAATCAAAAAAGACATCATCAATCTGCCATTACGCCTCTGATGAGTCATGTTTAATAAATTTCTCAAACAGATTTGTTTAATGTGATAAGCACATATTATTAAAATTTGTATTAGTAGTTGGTATTTGGCAGTATATTTAACAATTAAAACAATGAACTTTAAAATCTATCGAGTGATCATGTCGTTCCTACTGATTATGATATTTATCACAGATTGTTCAATCTTTTGTTATAGGATTGAGAGAGACAATTTAAAATTTATAGAGAACCGTACTCATTGTTTAACTCTCTTGATTGCTCTATTTGTATCTCTTCTGTTAGCTACCTTGTTTCTTTCTCTCTCCTTCTATTTTTCTCTCTTTCTCCTCCTCTTTCTGTTCTTCTCTTTCTCCTCCTCTTTCTGCTCTTCTCATGGGCTCTGTCTCCATCTTCTTCCGTTTGCATTCTTTTCTCTCTTCATCTTCCTCCCCTCTCATTTTCTATCTCTCTATCCTCTTTTCATCGCTTCTCCCATCCATGGTTGAATACCCGCTGAAAATCGTAATGAAATGGATAGTCACCAAAACATTTTTCTTGCAAGCTCCAAGGAAGAAGGAAAAAAAAATCGAGTTATGAATATGGAAGAGTTGGGAATTCTCGTCGATATTTTCCTTGCATGCAAGTCCTCTGGCGTGAAATCTGTCTCCCTCTGCCCACGCCTTGCCAGAAAATAGACAAGAGGGAGAGAGAGTGAGAGAGAGAGAGAGAGAGAGAGCACTTCCCGATTATTGTTTTCCTATTTTCACATCGGTGCTACCTTCGCATCACTGCAATTCTTTCCCCCACGCGCGTATGCATACGCGCGCACTATTACTACTTTTTTTTACGTAGGCCATGCATGCATTTTCAGTGCTGCACTCGGAACAGGCTCGAAAAAATTGGCGCCTGCTGAGAACATTTAACATTAAGAAAATTATTGTCTCCTCATCTTTACATCTTGGCAAACTCCCAACCACTTTGATCGTGAATAGGTCATTACCTTTGATTGTCATTTATATGTTATTTTTGATATAACACATATATTTTTCCAAGGACATCTATCTAAAAGGGTACGATAACAGAAAAAATTACACTACTGATTTCCCACCTGACGGTTTCGCTTCTAAAAATATACTTTCAAATTTATATTTGATTATGTAAAACTACTTGGTGGCCGTTGTGTAATACAATACTCAATTTCTCACAAATTTCTCAGTCATATCTGAGGAAAGACGTAAAAGTGTTCACTTGTCAACTGCAAAATTTTAGTAGAATATTTATTGATGAGTCTGATATGCTTCTCATATTGCACCGACAATGCATTATCAGTAGTAAACGTACGTGTGTCTATTATAAAGAGCAAATTCTGATTTCGTTGAACTGTGTTATTTTTGCCAACAAGCAACTTTTTACCCTTGAAAATTCTTTTTAAAATAGCTTATTGTCGTAAGTAATATCCTGGGGTTATGTATTGTTTTTGCAAAAAAAAATCCATGATTAGCGTCATCATGGGATTGAGAAAAGAAAACTATTCCAGTCATAAACATCTGCATATTTGGCCTTGTGAAATTATGCAGTAAAAAGAAAGCAAATATTACATTTACCTTAATCTATCATAATGTCACGATACTTCCTGTGCTATCTATTCGTATATTTCTCTCTATCATACATTATTTATTTTTGTGTGTTTGTGTGCTTAAGCATTTTGGGGTCCCTGTACCTTCTAGTCAGTATTTTACAGTGCAAATGATAATGAAGGCAGCAAGGGAGTAATTTCTAAAGCTATTCTTTTTCGTTGATATCCATATCCTGATATTATTTTCTTTGTTTTAAGAAAGATGTGTCAGGTAAGTTACATGATTGTATGATTCTTGCATCCTCTGTATAACCACGATGATGATGGCGTTCTGAATATATTGCCTACAAATGAACATATTGTGCAATTACGAATACTTCAGCTACGTCAGTTATCAAGAGGTAATTGTTGACAGCTGGTCACTCCAGCAGTCCTTCTATATATTAAGGAGAATATGACAAAATCTATTCACTCTCCCATTCACTGTTCTTATTTCTCGTACAGGTGCAATCCTGATTGGCGTAAAACTCTCTTCCTCACCTTTCAAATACACATCAGGAAAACAAGGTAAGCCAATCTACCGCTCTTGATGTTCGTTTTGTTGTCGCTGTTCTGATAGATTCTAGGTTTAAAGAGAAAGTTGGGTTCTGGTAAAAGTAAAAATTAGTATTGCGAGATTTCTCATTCTACTTTTTGCAACAATTTCATAGTGGCGCTTTCACATGAAATGGATTGCTCTTATAATACCTTCATATTGCGATTAGGACTAGAAATAACATTACAATTTGGACCAAGTTTTAATACAAAATGTGTTTGTAGACCCATATACCTACATGTACCAGTATGTGTGTCATCATTTTTCTAGTATGTGATTTTCGTCGAGACTGGGTCAATATCTCATCACTTTAAAGATCCAAAACCCTCACAAAACAAATATTCTTTTGTAGTACATGTGGTTGTTTATAATAAACATATCCTAATAATTTAAACAGATTCTTCACTGTGCATTCCACGGCTAGTTCTCATCTTTATATTTGAAGATCAATTATTCATGACTTTGTGACAGAAACTCTGTGGAAACAACTAGAAATGCTAATTATCATGATTATGTAATCAAAATAATGCATACTGTAAGTTTTTTGTAACATTTCAAATGAAATGAAATGAAATGAAATGGACTCAGTCTTCCTAAACGTCCCTTGAACTACACATTTAATTAGTTAATAGGACTATGGCATAGCTGTTCGGTCCAAACAATTCATTACTCGCCATATTTTGAATATGTCGGCATTAATTGGAGAGTAGTTGTTGATTCGGGGGACATTTCTCCTATGGCATTTTGCTAAAGTGACTAAAAAGAATGAGAAAATTCACAAATGATTTCACACTTTCAAAAAATCTCAATATTCTCTTTAATTGTAAGATACAATGTAGCTGTTAATGTAGCACCCCGTAAACATGGCATCAGGTGTAATAGATTCGTGTGGTGACTCTTGTTCCGAGGCCTTCAGAGACCGATGTAAGTGCGATTGGAAGGCACTGCGGTGACGTGGCTGGATGCATGGTTTGTTCTTTGAAGTACCTTGGGAGTTGAATGTTTTCATGATTTCGGCAACATCGCATGAATACATTTTCTGGGGCTTTTTAGCGAAAATGCCAGTAAAGTGTGAATTATGATAGTTGGATTCATGAGGTGCTTTTCCCAAAAGAGCATTGAAAAGGTTTGTAACCCCCAACTTTAGCCGAGCTATTGCGGAAAGACGCACATTTAAGGAACTCATTTCTGTAGGAAACATATTTACTTTATCTGTGTCGAGAGAGGCAAATATGGACTGATGTGTCCACCCATGTTAGATCCGTGCGATACCTATTCAATTCACACGGGTGGATAGTGTCAGTTGTAGCCAGTGGCGTACGCAGGATTTATTTAAAGAAGGGGGGGGGGTTAACATTTTGAAATCGGGTCAAAAATTTCACAACGAATCAGCCAGCCGCTGAATAAGTGGAGTCAGCGGGGTAAACGGGGTAAGGACTGCTCTTTTGGGTTACCATTTACCACAATTTAAAAAAAGGGGGAGGGTTTCAACCAAAACGTACTCATTAACAATGTTTAAGGGGGTGTTCACCATCCCCCCCCCCCCTGCCTACGCGCCTGGTTGTAGCTGTATTGCTAAAATTATTAGTGCTTTCGAACCCCGTACCTTGTATTTCATAATTCGTTGACTTATCGACTTGACCACGGCACATCAAAATAGCGAGTTATAGAAAGTGCCACGCTATTTAGGAATATGGTATGGTTTTCTCCATCTATTCGCAATGGATACCTTACAAGAATATATACAATTAATAACAACTAAATTATTCATACTCTTACAACGTTTTGTGATTTTTTTTAAGTATGTGAAATTGATTTGTCCCGATTTATGTAACTTGAGGATGCGACATAACAAGCTTACATCTTAACATATTCAACCAAGACCCTTATTCAACCTGTCCACCTTTCATTCTTGAGTAACGAAATACGCATAAAACCATCCAATTTATTGGGTTTTATTAATTTAGTTGTTAACTGTATGTAGTATACCGTTTATACATTTGAAATGAGTAAAAGCTATGAAGGGAAATCAAATGATACTGCATGTGGTATTTTGCCGTTCTCTCAGGAGACAAACATATGAATTGAATCTGCATGGCTTGGGTCATCACAAGGGCACCACAAGGTCATGTATGTAAATATCATCCATTTCTGTTCAAACATGAATAGTTTTATGTTGTTAAAAACTTACAATCACCATCAGTGAAAGGCTTTCCAATACTGACAAATATGATAAGTCAAAACATCAGTCTTTAATTATTCAAACGTGGGTTGTAATGTCTATAACATAATTTCACGGCAATATGCTAGATTGTGGAAGAGGAAACGTGCATTTCTTGAAAGACGGGGACCAAAAAAAAAATGGTGCTTGTTTTGGAGGAAGAGGCGCCATCGTTCCAGCTGTAAGATCTATTAAGACGACGACTCTTCTTCGGTCAGTTGCACTTCTAGCCTTTAACAGCATCTGCGCGAAATCAGGCTAATAGTGATGACGGTGTTCGCTTAATTAGCATAGATACATTCACTTCAATCACACGTGGAAGATGGAGACGGGGGAAACTCAAGGAGGATGGAGAGTTTTTCGACGGGAGGAGAGCAGAATTGCGGGGTGGCGACGCTGTTGCTCCAGCTGTCGACACCGAAACTCCTGGCGGCGAGAATACATCATTCATGTTCCATGCCATGTTATCCTGCAGGCAGGCTTGGATCAAATGGCATCAAAATCAATCCCTACCAACAACGCTGATGGTGCCCAAAATTTAGTTACTTAGGAAGGGAGGATAAAAAGAACGTTGTGAGAAAGTTCAGGTAGTACTGTATCCAGGAGTGTATACTCTTGGATAGCTGTATTGTTTTATACAGCAGAAGATAGGACCCCGAAGGCAATTATAATGTAAAATTTGAAAACAGAATGGCAATTAAGGAACTACTAGTACGAGCAGTAATATCTGTATATTTGTAACCGAAGCAATCAAAAGAAGTTGAGTGTATAACAAGTAAGCAGCATCAACATCAGCAGCGGTAGTAGTATTAGTAGTAGTAATAATAATAGTAGAAGTAGCAACATTAGCAGAAGTAGTATTATAGAAGTAGTAGTAGTAGTAGTAGTAGTAGTAGAAGTAGTAGTAGTAGCAGTAGTAGTAGTAGTAGTAGTAGTAGTAGTAGTAGTAGTAGAAGTAGTAGTAGTAGTAGTGGTAGTAGTAGTGTAAGTAGTAGTAGTAGTAGTAGTAGTAGTAGAGGGACAGAAAGACTGAATATTTCATGGGAATATACGGTGAAGTAAGAAAGTAAGGTTGGTCTAAATGAGGAGGATGCTCGAGACAATAAGAAGTGGAGGGAGTGTCATTATGGCGCGAAAATCAGTAACCCCTCGTAAGAGAGAAAATTCTTACTTCAATAAATCACTATGATAATGATAGTAGTAGTAGCAGCAGCAGCAGTTGTAACAGTGATATTAAAAGTGGTGGTGGTAATAGCCGAAGTAGTGCTATGAGAAAGAATAGTAGAACTGCATATATAGGACAGGTAATATTTGCAATAGAACAAGGTGGAGCTGGGAAAGGCTGTCGTTATGTAACATTTACAACATTATGTAGTAGAACGAAATATTCTAGAAGATAAAATGTATAATTAGGTTTTTTGTTAAACACAGCGACATAAGAATAAATGATAAATAACACAAGGATGAAGGAGTACATGATGCGTCGTTGAAATTCTGAGAAATGTACGGATTAACAAACTAGGTTAAAAAAGAGGGAAAACCAAAAGAACCTATGAGTTGTAAGAAGCTAGCAGCAAAGGGGAAAAGACATGTCAGAGTCTTAGATTACATGTCTGACATATAGAAATGAACAGATGAAGACAAATTAAAGAGAAGTGTAACAGCTCTAAAATGATAGCCGATGTTTGATGAGGATGGATGCGGGGGTGACCGATATCGCTGAAGAAAGAAAATTGGATTACTTTTGATGACGAAACCCAGAAATTAATCCTTGAGGAGTCGCTAGGGTACATGGCTTTTCCTCTCCCGATGAGGATGATGAAGATGGAGGTCACCGGGAGCGTAAGTGGAGGAGGGGATGCCAATGAGCGCATCAGCGGTACAGTCTACCATTACCAACCAGGTAACTCACACTCCTGGCTGGCTCAGCCAGAGGTAATGAGCCGACACGGGATATGGGGTAAAGACTTATGTAAAGGTAGGATCGGTTATGAAACGCTGCGAGGAGGAATCCAATGATTGAGTGGACCCGGAAAATAAATCTTACCAACTTAAGTGATAGCTATTGACATGATAAAAATGCGTTGCTAGCCTCATTCTCATTGCCCGGTGTTCATAAACCACGCAGGGTTAAACCACCACGACTAAGTGGGTAGAATTAGTCCACTGATGTATGGGATGCCAAGTGTCAACCTATTCATCCATATAAATTATATGAGATCTTTGCCAAATCAATAAACAAAGATCACGTCATGATGAAGTCTATTTCATATTTTTATTTCATAGCTTTAACTATTTCGTCCAATCCAAAGGAGCTGTGACACGTGGTGCTTCAAAAACATTGGGCCGATCTGGCGTTTGTGATTTAATGGCCATTGAGCTTGTTGAAAATGAATTGTAACCATTTTCAGTACGTGTTAAAATAGCCGTCGGCTGTAGTCTTATGTCTAAAATTCTAACTGGCCCATACCAATTAGGTTCCCCAATTATGTTTCCCAATATTAATAGGTAAAACTTCAACCAGCTTTGGTCCTCCTTGCAGTCATCCATGTCATTTAGACGAGTAAAGGTCACGCCAGGGCCATTTTTAATGAATTAATTTTAGGTGTAGGAGGTAACCGGTAAGTGTGAGCGCAAGCCTCTGGGGTGTATTGGGATATTAACATTATAGCTGCGGGGAAAGAGAGCAAGGGTGAGAGGGAGAGAAATAGGAAGGGGGAGACTGAGGGGGAGACTGAGGGGGAGACAGAGGGGGAGACAGAGGAGAGAATGGAGAGGGGAGGGAGGGAAATGTAATACAGAGAGAGAGAGAGAGAGAGAGAAAGTGAGATAGAGGGGAGAAGGGTTGTGTTAGGACGGTCTGTGGAGAATGTTAGAAAGAGCCAGATTAAACTCTTTTAACCTCACAAATGGGAGATTTTGGTTCTTTTAGAAAGGTATTTTGATATATCAATTTTGTCATCTATTCTGCAGAGATATCTGAACACTTCGTAATTGTATATTATGAAATGATAGTTGCTCTGAAGCTCTAGAGAGCAAATCCCTGTTTGCTGACGGGATGTAACAAACGTCGTATCCTCCCGATCAATTAAAGTATATGGACTCCGTTTGAACGAACAGAATGTTAAAAATTCAAACTCACTTAAAAAATGCAGTATATGAGTCCTAATTTCTCTAATATTCCATAAACATCATCCTTGAATTAGATAGACTACTTAGTCGCGGTCCATTTCTCCCAATTTGTAATAAACCTAAATTACATCGTACTATGTAGGTCAATCAAGGCCATTTCTGCTCTGGTATTATGTGTATCATCGTTGTAATATTTAGGTGTCCCCGCCTACAAAATATAAAATGAAAATGTTACTGATTTCATCAGTTATAAGTTAATATATCCGAGCCCCAGGCAAGTTGAATTATTCCCATTTTTGTGAAGATGTTGTTGTTGAAAAATGAACATCATAGTCCACTTGCTGCCATGGCCAAAAGGGCAGCCAATTACTCGTTTTAGCAAATCTAATACTACCGAGAACAATAACAATACATCTTTATCCGATATAGTTCCCGGTTTGATTTTGATACTCACTGTCTCCTTGTAGTCTGCAGGAACAGACTCTAAGTTGACACTTAGCCACAATTCCTTATTAAAGCATTGAGCAGAGCATAAATCAGTCAGTCTCTTGTGTGTCAGAAGCAGCTACAGTACAGAGCCTATGCAGTTTGATGTCAGCCTAGTCTCACTGTAAAGACATTGTTGTACCGCACATCAACTTACAAGGGTGTCTGTCTGCAAACTAGTCTCCTACACAATTTTGCGCGGGTGGCTCTTTTTTTAGCCGCCCTTTGAGCGTTACCGTTCCCTGGGTGACCCGGTGCACGGCGGATCATTTCGTGGCGATGAATGGTAAATCAGATCCAGACACGAGCCGAAGGACGATTGAGACGGGGGTTATTCGATGTCAAACTGTAGGTCCACCATGTTTGTTTCCATTTCTACATCAAACTCACCTCTCTTGTTGTCTCTCTTTTCATCTCTTTTCGGTTTAGCTCGCCGACTGAAAACTCCCTCTCTTTCGTTCTTTTCTGTCACGAGCCCCCCCCCCCCC
>BEXV01000364.1:43091-70300 GCA_003118195.1 Hemicentrotus pulcherrimus | reverse complement strand
CTCTCTCTCTCTCTCTCTCTCTCTCTCTCTATCCCAACCTCCCTTGTCACTTCTGCCCTCCTAAGCGCTCTATTCTTGAACTTCTGCTACTGCTAGACCGGAAATATTGCCCACTCATGGAAATCATAAAACGCCTATATTTCACTTTAGTGGAGTCTACTGGTATTTCAAAGGTTGTACATGCAATCACTATTGGTGGCTTGATTGGATTTGTTAATAAACTGGTAGACTGTAATTTTGATCGTGGTATGTTTGGATAAGGTATCAAATATGAAACTTTATGTAGAATGAGTTCTTTGTTTCACCATTGAGGTCTTAAAAATATTAGTCGAATTGAGTCATTACCAAATCACAGACGCTGGAAAGATATCTAACGGGTTAACTGTTTAATATTAGGGACATATCTTTCTCATATTACATTTAACATAACTGCTGTGACGTTTTTCCGGGTGGGAATATCGTTATCAGATATTTCACAAATCATGAGTCACTCTTACCTCATCTGCGGGTTTCTTTTAAGTACTGACTGTAGACCATACGAGAAAATATCACAGAGAAACAGACTGCTGCTTAATTAATTTTGAACGCTGTTTGTTTGATATGCAGACGTGCCCCCGTCAGTGCATGCCTGCATTCAACATCGAATAGAGAAAAAAATGGCCATTCGTCTCATTATCGTGGATATACGCATAGTTTCATTTTTGTTGTGAACTTCGCAATACTACTGGCATTCGACAGTCAACGCAGACCGCTACAATAAGTGGCGGGTCATTGCATTTTCATGCGTTATATTTTGCAAGAGTGCAATGACACGAACAACTCTTGCATTTTTACAAAACATGCCTTGAAAGGTCATCTACCTCAAACACAAGCGGTTTTAATTTCTATCTGCAGAATTTGAAATGCCAAATATATTTAGTTATAATATTGCTTAGTTGTGCAGTTGGTCATCTGAAGTGCGTCAGTATCTTTGACCGTCCGTATACAGTCAAACCTGTCCAGGAAAAGCTCCTAAGGGAGATACAAAATGTGGTCTTTGGGGCCGGTTTTGTTTTGATGAGACACACTGTTTAAAGAGAATGAATTTGGTCGTTATAGACAGGTGTTATTTCTTTACGGGCGATCGCTAAATCGGGTATCTGTCTAGTGGTGGATACTCTCTAGATCCGTTGCAATCAATATTGATTTAGTTAATTTACATGTACACTAACACGAAATGTTGTGAATTTTATAGTAGCATTGAGGTTTTTACAATATCATCGCATTGATTAGTCTCTAGTGTAAACGGGACCATCCTTGGCTGTCGTATTGGAAATTTCACAGAGGGACGTTAATCATTATAACCTTCCAACTCTTTTCTTCCCCTCCCATCTTCTTCTTCCCTTAGACCCTTTGTCCAAAGCAATCTCTTTTGTTGAATGGGACAATTTTATTTGCGGTTCTAAGTATATGCTGTAAAAAAACCGCCGCGGCGAGAAAGGGTGCTTAAGAAATTACATAAAAGATACCAATGGGTTCACTATTGATTATTATACATCCATCAATACGATAAAGCCGCTATTACGTGTCGCTTTATTACACATTGAGAGTGTCTCATTGACAAATTGGCAATGCTGTTTAAACACATAGTGGGGTTTAGTATACACAGTTCGCCCATGGAACAAGTAACGGCTTTCTAAAATATACGGTAGTTAAGGTAAGCTAAATTTTTGTTGGAACGTGTAATTTATAATTTGTTGTATTCAGGACTTGATACTAACTAGGCTAAAGTTACGTCGTACGTAGGAGCACCATTGTATTTTCTAAAGGCTCTTGACGACCACAATTGAGGTTCTGGTCTTGTTCTTTGCTCGGCGCCGACGTCCTATGGCAAGGTGTTTACGGGCCCACTTCTGTCTCTCTCGACCCAGGTGGATTAAATGGGTACGTTGACATTTCTGGGGGTGAAAATGACTGCAGGGCCAAAATGGAAGAAAACAGTTCTCTTCCTGAAATGGTCTCCATAGGTATTCAAGACCATGATTATAATTGTTATTTTATTAGTAGAACTGCAGTGTAGTAGTAGTAGTAGTAGTAGTAATATTAGTAGTAGTAGTACTAGTAGTCGTAGTAGTAGTAGTAGTAGTAGTAGTAGTATTAGTAGCGGTGGTGGTAGTGGTGGTAGTAGTAGTAGTAGTAGTAGTAGTAATAGTAGTAGCAGTAGTAGTAGCAGTAGTAGTAGTAGTAGTAGAAGTAGAAGCAGTAGTAGAAGAAGTAGTAGTAATAGTAGTAGTAGTAGTAGTAGTAGTAGTAGTAGTAGAAGTAGTAGTAGTAGAATTAGTAGAAGTAGTAGTAGTAGTAGTAGTAGTGATAGTGGGAGTGGTAGTAATATTGTTGATATTGTTATTGTTATTATTATTTTTGAATTATTATTTTCATCATTACCGTTATCATCATCATCATCAACATATAAAATATTCATCTAAGTCACGAGTACTTCTATGAAACATTGTGCTTTGATGCAGAGTGGAAGAGCGGCTAATGGGATGGAATCTTGTGTGTGAATATTTCGCCCGTATTTATTTGGAATTCCAGGAAAATAAAATGTTGCTGATATATAGATTTGTATACTGTCAACGTCATATTCATTATTGAAGGCAATTCAAGGCATGTCTGTAACATACAGCGTATCATTCTAAATGCAAAATTTGAATGACGTATTCCCAGCGTGATATTGTTCAAAGTTACTCTCGAAATTTTATCACGCACTTTCCCTATACGATAATCAACCTAATCCTTTCCTCGCATTCTTTTTCCCTGCCTGGTTAAGGCCTTTCCCAATCCTTGTTAGATTCTATGTATTACTTTCTGTTACTTATTTCCAAAATCGTACGAGTACTTTGATTTTCTACACTCCAACTTCGAACCCACCGAAGAGCTTTCCTCTTTAGTGAAGATACTGATTGCATAATATTTGTTCTTTGTGCCTACTGTGTTATATTTCATTCATTGCCCCTACCATCATGTCCACGCAGTGTACCATATCCCACTTTCTACATGTTCTACCTGTTCATAAACTATCATTGTACTTCTCTCCTCTTTTTTCTTATTCGCTCTCTCTGTTTCTTCTGTGTATGTCTTTCCGTGTGTGTCTTTCTGTGCGTGTGGGTGTGTGTGTGTGTGTCTCTCTCTGTCTGTCTCTCTCTCTCTCTCTCTCTCCCTCTTTTTATATGTACATGTAAGTATATATATATATATATATGTCTATCTCTCTTTCTCTCTCTCTCTCCCTCTTTTTATATGTACATGTAAGTATATATATCTTACGTACGCACACACACACATTCTCTCTCTCTCTCTCTCTCTCCGTCTCTCTCTCCCGGGTATCTGTTGCTCTTTCGAGGGGGTGACCGGATCGATAAGGTTCGCAGACTACGGGTCTGCAGGCGCGTGTTCGTGCGTACGTTGCACGACGGCGAAACCCAACCCTCAACTTTAATAACATCACAACCCGTCTGTCCTGTCTTGCCCACCACATTATCTCTCCCGTCTTCAGTCATCATCTGCACTTTTGAGCCGTCGCCGTCCGCTCTAAGACCACTTTCCGACCAGTGTTCGTTGCTTCCAGAAACGTCACCCATATTCCCATCGGCTTGACCCTTCATGTGGATGTGACAATTTTTGTTTTACAACCATGGATGTTTAATAGTGATTGTTCAACTCTTTCGCGCCGCGGCATTTCGTCCTCTTGTTCCATGGTCCCACTAGGTTCGACGGGTGAATCGGTTCACAGCGACGTACTTTCTCGTGGTGACTATACTGTGAGAGATACAGTAGTTGGAATATCACACGGCGATCATCAGGAGGCACTTGTTGCTTCTCGGATTCTGTTCATGCTGTGTGCATGACTGGGGCCACTCCAATCGTTTGTTGGTGTCCGTATACCTGTTCAAGTTTTAAATCGGCTTTTTCAGTCGATGTGCAGGAACAGCATGTTTTAAGGAAACAACTCCTTTACTTAAATTGTAAGTACCCATGCATTTTTGTCGAGGGCATTCATTCGTATATAATCAGTTCATGTGTGGGCAGGAGGATCGCATCTAAAGGAAGTCCCATGTTTTTAATGAGCCAAGTCGTATTCCTCTCTTCTCTCAGTACAATACATGAAACAACTCGTCGATTTACGCATGTGATATAGTATGGCGAGCATGGAATTTAGCAGATATTCTTCCGCAAACTTGTCAAGAAGTTAATAAAGAACAACAAAACATATACAGAAAAAGATGACAATCCTTATGTAAGACAATAAGTTCTCGTCAACAAGGTATTCATTTTGTACACCTTAATGTTCCTAATATTGGTTTTAAAATATTTTATAAACACATTACTCCAATTGTGTTTCTGTGGCTATTATTTGATCCGTCGCCTCTTTTAAAATAATCAATAGAATTTGATTCGATCCATTCACTATTATTCGCAGTTCATGTATGTAAACAAGATAAACTAGGTGATCATGTACTTCATCGCATCATAATGTTTGATCACATTCAAGCGGACAGCTGCGTTTGACAATATATCGAGGGTAACATGATATGACAGATCAATAATTATGATAAATCAGAATAAAAGGGGGCAATCATGTCCCACTGATATTGCTAATATTAAACTTTCGTCTGATATGTATGGCAGTTTGGCAGAAGTATATTATCTGCAATCGATCGTTTGTCGTCCAACGTGTAACAAAATATGTTGCCTTCACGCATGTATAAACAAATCGACGTCCCAATTTCGTTTCACAAAGTTATGCGCCTGTGCTTAACGAGTTCAGTTTTCAGCATGTGTATTAACCAAGAAATGATTACATTATTTATTCAAAACGAAAATGGAAATAAGACAAAAACAAGTTGGGACTTATTTTATAAAGGGGTGATTAAAATGTAATTTCTGACACAACGTTTTCGTCAACAAATCGATGCCGTCTGAATCCAAACGGCTCATCAAGTGAGAGAAGAATGAGGTGCCGGAAAGATGATCTAAAGCAGGCGATGCCGAAAAAACACATCTTACATAGAACTTCGTTTACCGCCGGAATAGGCAGAACTTTTTTTTTGTCTCTCCTTTGGGGGTATGTCTCCTCATTTATTTGTGACTGACTGTGGAGGGGAATGTGCTTAAATTGGTTGGGTTGACTTCCTTACCATGACTGGCAGTCTTTTCCTGCGACCTTATCAAACTCAAGTCGTCGCTAATATAATTACTCTCAAGCGTCCATCTTTGAGGGATAGAGCATATGACCACTTAACCTTGTCAGCAACATACGCCGAACAGACCATGTTAAACGTCGATAGGAGTGGATAGGGAGAAAGAATGTTAACTCTTCCAGTACCATAGCGAGATAATATTGGCCTTAACGGCCACAGAACATCGTCAATTAGTGAAGTCAATTTCGTTTTTGAATTAAGAAGAATTCAGACACTTCCAGGACCAAAGCCACAAGGAATACGTTCTATTGGGTAATGGCTTTGGGGCCGTGACGGTTAATCTTGTCATAACAATGCTCCATCGAAAATACCAAATACTGATTAAGTCAGTACTGTTTAATATCATTGGGTTTCAAGGAAAGGATGGCTTAGATAATTCCAATACCAAAAATAGATGTATCACATATTTAGTCAGTGACAACAAGGGTTAATACAATTCATTTACTATGCTCCGAATACTAAGCATTGAAGTCATTGTTGTGAACATGTTCCAGGTTACCGATCGCGTGGACAAGAAGTGGTTACACATTTGAGCAGTAAAAGTGGAACATCCTCGTAAAAAAAGTATCGATAATCTTTATCTTTATGTATTTTTGAATGAAACCGAAGTACCAAACGATTAGTATCTGCCGGTACTTCGTGCAGACGTACCACGCATTGCAGTACATGAAATGCCCTCGAGGAGTTCTGTCAAAGACAAAGTTTACCCGTTAAATACCAATGACATATGTCACGTGTCGTGTTTTGGGCTGTGACATTTGAATTAACGGGAAGTCTTGTCAGAACAATAAGCTAAACAAATTCTATGTATGTACATGTATATCAACATAATATTATTAAAGTTTGTTCCATAACAACCCTCTTAATACAAAAAACAAAATGACAGCAGAAAAGGTCATTATGAGACCTCCTATAGCGGCGGGAGGGTTTTCTTGTATGTACATGTACGTGAAATGAAAACGCGAAACATTTCTACTGTATTTTTCATCAAATTTGAAATGTGTGATACTTGAATTTGATATTCCGTATTGATTTGGCGGCTTTGAAGCAATATCGGTCAAGTGGTGTATTCAGCAAAATGAGGGGACTGGGGTTCGACGCAAAATGCTCGTCAGATAGGGGGAGGGCACTTACATGTAATTTTCAAACAGCCCCTACTCCCTCCCCCTCCCCCTATGTGTTGTTTACAAAGAGTGATATGTATTTTTTTCCTTGGGCCTTTAAACGAAGGGCGAACACTGGTTTCATCAATATGCTGAATACGCCATTGACGGTCATTTCGCCTCCAGAGGAACAGCAGTTGTTACATGTAGGCCTATGCTGGCAACTCGTATATAGGGTGCTCCCGGGTTGTCCTCATTAGTCAGTACAAGGACGGTCAGGTAACCTTTCACCTTTCCGAGTCTGCCGACGTCTTTAGCAGACCCGCTACGTCTGCAGGGTTCAAAGCCAAGTTCGTGAGTCAACTTGCGTTCCGGATCGACCGCATGCGGTGCGGTAATTGCCCGATAAAATCGGAGAAGCAATGTATGTGTGCATTGGGCAATACGAAACTTTGTATCAATTTCAATTTTAAAAAAACTGAGACCTGTTCATGATACAATAGTCTCAATAGGTGCAGTTGGAGAGAAGGGAATGTATTACTGTAAAGCGGGATTAATCGGGATTCATTATTGATTTAAGAAAAAGGGGTTTGCAGTCGTTGCTTCTTAAACTTATCCCTCCATGTACTTGAGTTGACCGTCGTGATGGCGTTTCTTGGTGGACCAACTTTATAGGGCTTTATAAGGTTTAAATTAAAAGAAAAACAAAATAGACTGGCAGTCTAAAGAAATAAAATTGAAACCGGTCATAATTAAAAATGAACTCTCAAGGATTTTTGTTTTAATTATTATTTATATATTGCCGTGGCGGAGGATTATCCAAATTGCATTATTTATCTCTATTCTGCAACTCTTATTCTCTCCATCTCTAACTCGACCACAGACTGTCTCATATTGTCTCTCCCTCTCACACTCCTCGTCTTTCCCTCCCCCATCTCTTTTCCCATGTCTGACACTATCAACTACCTGCGTTCACCTATCAATCAAGCGCATTTATCAAGTGAAACAGAATACAGGAAGCACCCTGGAAGACACCTAAAAAGTTTAGAATAGTCACGTGGCCAAACTGGAAACTCAAATTCTGCTCCCTAGTACGCTCTAAGTGTTTTAGCAATACACCGGTATCATGTGTAAAGTGCACGGATGTAACCCCATCAGGTTCTCTTGAAGATTGTATAAATTCAAACCAAGTACCCATGGATACTTCGCTTTCAAGGTGATGTGGATGGAGGAGAAGTTATGGAGAGGTACACGAAAGCAAAAGAGTGGACCACTCACACCTGTAATTCAAGCTCCGCGTAGGCTCGCATGCTAAATCGTTGCGTTTTTTTTTTTTTTTTTACAGAGATTGCCTTCGCCATCATTTTTGTTATGTAAATGTTTCGGAGAAGAGCTTTTAACTGAGAAGACATTTCTAGTTTATTTTACTAATCATTTAATCTTCATAAGTTTTTATTTCATCGTTTGATTTCTAGTGAGTTCATGAGGCCTGCTATTGTCGCCCTGTTGTGACAACCTGTCCGCCTCTGTGGTGGGGATAATTCCGGTAGACCCCCTCTCAATCTTGTATAACTTCTCCAGAAAACACCTCCCTGAGCATGTTCTGCTATCTCTTGGTTGTCATTTAACTCAGTTGTTATGAAATCATCTCTGCTCCGGACCGCCCGATCGGCCAATAGTAAGATGGAGACAAGGCGTGGCTTGTTGCATAACAAAATCAGAACCGTCTGCAAACACACTTTGGAAAACGGTTTCAGTGGGTAGCAAGGTGGTTCATGTTGCTGCGTCAGGCAAGCATACACGAAGATGTTCCGTACAAATTGCTATCAACTTCAAGCGAGTTAGCGAAAATATGATTGGTCTGGACGAAATAAAGTCTTTTTTCCCTTTATATCTGGTTGATCATCTTCTGATCATCAGAAAGTATAGAATCTCATAGTGACGTAACATGATTCTATTGTTGTTTGGAGTGTATATTTCTAAATGTTGGACTGTTTCCATGGCCTGTAGCGCAGGCAGAGATACCAAGTGATGATAATGATGATATAGAGTATCGCGATGGCCCATTTAGATGGGTGTATGTGTTTCCGGAGACGGAGAGGTATAATTGGATTATTGCAATATCACAGGCATTTTGAGATAATCTGGACAGTTCTGTAAAACCCACGCATAAGCTCAAAAATGCATCGGATGGGAAGTCAAAATCTTTGGAAAAAAGCGGTTAAGATTTTGTGGAAATTAAACCTTCTTTTTTTAAACTATTCACGATAACAATTTCTTTATCCTTGCTTTTGCTTTTTAATTTGTAATTTAATTGACATTTTTCTGAATATTTATTAATGAATCACTGGTTCTACATTGCTCAACATTTGTCTTCCTTCTCTTCTAACAACATAACATTTTATCATGGGGACTTGGTTCTTGGTACTGTAAATAAACCCGTAGAAGGGGGATTTTCGTCATTATGATGTTCATCATTACTTCTTCGATGTTCAATGATTACTTAATAGTGGTGGCCATAATTACAAACAGGACAGAGCGATCGGGATCGTTTCCATCGCAAAGAGACGGCCATAGAAGAGAGAGAGAGGGTGAAAGAGAGGGAGGGAGAGAGAGGGGGTGGAGTGTGAGAAAATTATATAACAAAAATGTATAAAAAGAGGGAAATCATCTGATGAACACTTGAAGGAAGAGAAAAAAATATGCGACACTCTTTCTGAAATAAAACAACAACTCAAAAGTGCGTAAGTGGCTTTGCGCTTGTACATTTCATGGGAGACGTTGCGACAAATCTTACAGGTCGGAAATGGCACTTTCTGACGACAAAAAAAATCACCAAGGATAATGGAAGAAAAGATGATGATAATCACAAAGGAGAAGATGTGGGAGGACATTGATGCCGACCGGGTGAGGAGGGCATCTTCACTTTCTCCTTGATGATAACAACTTCACGACACGTATGATTTAGTTTCCAGGCTCAGACCCCTTTTAGTCGTATCGCCTAAATATGTAGATCAAGTAAAACTATAAGACCATGCAGACTGCTTGGTCTACTGCTCTCCATGAGCCATGTATTATAACTCGCTGTCATTGCAATTTGGAAAAAGCCAGTGACTGACGGATGTTGGCTGTATGCTCAGAACTTGACGGAACCGTCTTTGAGCGTTAACAGAGAAGTTTGTGTCCGCAGACTACGTTTGACTGACAGTGACGAGCGGAGAACTTGTGTCCATTCCCCGAATAATCCATATATTTCTGGATTCTATCGCAGCGCGTTTCTTCCATGGTTTTCCCATCTTCTCTGCCACTGCCCTGGAAAAGATTAATTTTGACACACTCGTTGCTTGTCTCAATCTGATTCCATTAAGTGCCTTCTAGTCTTGGGAACCAGACCTTCTCGTTTCGGAGGCGCCATTTCGCGATCTTACGTAGATGCCGTGTCACATTGCCCTCCGTTTCGTTTAGATATATGATCAAGTCTAGCCACTGTTTCATTATACTTAACAATGGTAAGGAGGACAATTACAACCATTCCGGTCCCAGAGTATAAAGTGGTACATATTGTTATGGGTATGCAAAAATTAAGCAATGATAAATGATCTGTGATGATTGGATTCGGAAGGTATGAACACTTTTTTATAGTTGACACCCAGTTGGCTTTAGATTTGTCTGAGACATATTAAATTCAATTTTAAGACGTTTGTAAGGGAAATCACTCAAAGATATGTGATCGAACGAACATTTTAAGTGTTTCCATAAACGGTACTATAACTTTTTTGTAATGGACATTGTCATACACCAATACGTTGTCTATAGCAACAAGGGTCCATTGCGCAACCAAATACTTGACAATGATATGTTGGGTGGACAACGGTAGAATAAGGGTGGTGACAGAGATGAACATCAAACAGAAAGAATAAGAAAAATGACGGTGTGGGATGGGGTCGAACAAAAACGGTGGCTGAGATATGAGAAAGGGAGAGCTACAGGTCGTTGATGGCAGGGACTGACAATGTCATCGTGGATAATGCACCAAGCCTGGCCCGAGGGCTCGAGATGCATTCTGCGGCGAATACATGCACTCGGCCTCAAGTAAGTGCCTGCCTGGCCTGGGGCTATTTAGCGTTTTACGGAAAAAGCAGACAAATTAAAAAAAGGAGAGAAGAGAGAGGAGAAAGAGAGACAAACTGTGAGACAAATTAAATGTCGGTGTGTATTTGACATTAGGGGTGGAGGATGAAGCATTACAATATAAAGTTGGACAATAATGATCCTTTTAATTGGTAAATTGGATAAAAACTAGTTCAAGAACAGGCCAAAAAGGTGCAGCTGACATATGACATTCAAACATATTCAGATAGGAAAATACAAAGCTGGATAATAATCATAATAATAATTTAACTTATATAGCGCTTAATACAAATGTCTCTAAGCGCTTTACAAATATACTTTTACCCCGGTCATTGGATTCAGTGCTTGCCTGCACACAAAGTGTGCACAATCTCCACTCCCTGGGGAGCATTCCAGCCAGGCGTTACATGACGCTCAAAACTGTTTGACCAACAATGACGGTCGCATCCTACCGGGTACCCGGGTAGCTTTGTTATGTTTTGTTTTTATTCTGTAGTGTGTTTCTTTCTTCTTCTTCTTCTTCTTCTTTTTTTTTTTTTTTTTTTTGGGGGGGGGGCGGCGATAAATTATAATGCGATCAATTTTCAAACAGGCTTGCGTGCAGTTACATTATAATTTAATCCAATTAAACATACATTGATTTATCAGATGACAGTAAATGTTGTGCTAACACTGGTTTATCTTCTCATTTATAGCCCGATATTGTGTTTACGTTAACGTTTATATATCTTTGTCCAATGTAGGCCAACGACCGTTTCTATTTCGTTTGATTCCTCATCGAAACTCCATTAGTTTCTTTTACCTTGTCAAAATCTGTTTGCTAGTGATATTATAAAGACTGCTATGCCGTAGATCATAATATTTTATGTTAAGATTATGTTTGTCTCATCTGTATACGTGAAACGAAGGGGTAAATGTAGTGTTTATTTTTATTTTGATACCTCATAAGAAACGACCACATTGGAACTGGATAATGAGTACTCATTATGGTTTGTCAAATTCTTTTTGCAACTGATATTGTAAAGAACTTAGTAACAGGTAACGGTTTATATTAATGTTCTCCTGTTATTACCTACTATGAAATTTTAGTTTTTACTGTTCTCAGTCAGAGCTATAGTAACACTCTTAATAACATGTATATATTTATAATTTAAGCATAAGAAGGTAATAGAAAATTGCAGTTTCTATTTCTTATTTATACCTCATCGAAACAGACGAAACTGGAAAATATCACTTGTGACCGTTGATCAAAGGTTATTTTCAATTTATCGTCACGCAATGTATGCGGTCATCGAAAGATGTAAGCGAAAAATAGCGCTATTAATAGAGCTATCAAGTTTTGTGTACTTTAATTATTGTTTGCATATCTTCGAAGAGATGAGAGTATTTTTCTTGGTGATACTGTGTAAACAAATCAGATTGGAAATAAAACTTAGGGTAGTAATGACGTTCTTGAGTGACAAGTGTATATTGTGTTTAAAAAAAGCAAATATACATTATATGACAGAGAGTGATAGGGGATGGGCATAGTGTAGGCTATGAGAGACAGGAGAAAAATGTAGAGACAAATTAAAAGAGAGAGGCATACAACAATTTAATGAAGATGGGAGATGCAAAAGGGGTTATAATAAAAAAATAATTGACAGCATAGGGAAAAGGGGCTAAGAGGCAAAATTGAGAGGAGTATGAATATAAAACAAAATAACATAAATATTGAAATAGGTCAGTGACACCGCTTATCATATTGTTAGAAAGATAATTATATCAGGAATAATAACTGTAACACTGCTAATGGATGATAATGATGATATAATGTTTTTAATGATATTAATGATAATGATAAAAAAGTAGTAAAAATAATAATAGTAATGATGCTATTGGTAACAACAATAATGATCATAATGATAAGTATAATTATAATAATAATTATCATAGTTTGGATAACGATAATTAAAATAGAAATGAAGATATCGATAATAATAATTAGAAAAAGAAGTCTAGGAAGACAACGACAAAGGAAAATAAATGTGTTTCGGTATGATTTTGATTTTATCAGGCCTGGAAACGATGTACCAGTAATCGTCCAAAATAATTCATACACTTACAAATTGCATGACCGTTTGTTACGACACAATCTTTGTGCATGTCTCAGCTTTTACTTAAGGTCAAGAGCATTAGCGAAAAGGTAATTTATTTCCGTGATATATTTACAAGAAAAGCAATAACCGCGTCGACGCTCGTCCATTATAATAAAAGGTCACGTGACCCCCAAAGGACTTAAATAGGCTGATTATTCAAAACACCTAAATAATTCAGTTAAGTAAAATCAAATCATCCGGGGATATCTTGACCTAATACAATCTGGACACAGTTACGATTTTTTTTTTGTAAACGAAAAGTAGAGGCGGGAAGAAGAGAGGTTGAGAAGAAATGGAGGAGAGATATTGGGGATGTGCTCATGAGTCATTCAATACAAATGATATTGTGAATAATCATTATTCATAGATATCTAAGAAGCCCTTAAGCTAGGTGAGTGTACAATCACTCATAGTTTTGGGAATCCTTAAAAGAAGAATTAAATAGACACGACAGCTTGTATGAGTATTTAAACGAGAACGACTGTTTTCATGACCTCAATCCGCGGTGGTGCAATTATTTATCGACTTGGAATCAAATGTTGTCTTGTAAGAATCTTGGGAATATTCTCCTTTTTTACCCTCATGTTAAACTGTGTATATTTCAATTTGTTTTCCATGTCATCTGGTGAATTTTCCCCTTTCCATTAATTTGTTTTGATAATTTCCCGTACTTTCGTCACAGTGCTTTTTACGAAGCACCATGCGCAATTACGTTGATCATTCTGAATCAGGTGTTCGGAGATGCAATTTTGCATGTTGCAGAACTAACTAATACCAAAGTCACACCAATGAGACCGATACCCGACCGACAACGGACCGAGCAAAACAGTACATATCCCCAAATGGCCAAGATTTTGGCTGTTATCGATAGTTTGGAAGGCGGTGTGCTAGTGTGACTGGTTTCTTTGTACACGTATTTTCTCTGTCTCACGGCTCTGGGTGCAATCAATAATTACATTGACGCAATGCGTGAACGGTGTCTAGATTGAGTTTTCCTAGAAATTGTTAACAGATTGCTTGTTTGTTCCTCACCGTTTGATCACATTTATTTCCTGTCTTCGCTTTCATCAAAACAACATATTTTTTTATGTTCCTCAACAATATTTAAGTAATGATTACATCATTCTAAATTTGCAAAATGATAAACCCTTTACACTGTATTATCTTCTCTTTTTACAGGCAGCATCAATAATTGTCTATTCTAATTTTGTTTGCGTCATCCACTGTTTTGCAAAGATTGATCAATGATTTAAACATTGCAATGTCCTTGTTCACTTTTCAAGGGTATACAAGGTCTACACATAATCAAAGAGGGGCTGTCGTACGACTGGTTCGACATCATCCCGACTTGGAGCCGACTATGGCCTTTATTCTGGTTGAACGGACTTCCGCATTTTTCCTTTTAATTCATATGAACGTTTTGATCCTGAACCGACAGATTTATCTTACATTGAGGATTGTTTTCCTTATAAGGGTAGACTAGAGTTAGACCAGGGGTCTCGGCTGCCATGTATGCAGATAGTCAAGCGTTTGAAACCAAGTTGATGTGCCCCTTTCAACCTGTTTAATCCACCATTACCAGGTCCCTCAACTATGGCCTGAATTGATAGGCCCATTGGTTGCTTATCTGTGAGCAGTTGCGTTGATTCTGAGCAGTTAGGTGAAAGGGATATTTATATCACTAAATTAATCCTAGTGCGATTATAAAATTATCTCCTCAAAAATGTTTTCGTAATTGCGTTATATGGTGAACGGTGGCCTGCATTTTAAATAGAGGCAGCTTCATTCCTGTCAGAGTCATTTTCCTCTGCAAACCCTCATCCCTCTTTCACCATTTTCCACCTGAATTCTGCCACTATACATACCCTTCTTCCCCTTATATTGTCCATTCTTAAATCCCTTCACCTGTCCTCTTTAAACATTAGTCGTTTTTTCTTTCACTCTGGGTACGTTTGCCTTCTCCTAACGGATGTAGAATTCGAAAATTCCCGTGATTTCTGCTCTAAGGATAATTCAATAATATGCCTCCGGACAGTGCACTTCAAATTCAGCACCGGTCCAACAAGTGAGCTCAAGCGAAGATTTTTGTCCCTTGGAAAAAGAAAGTGGGAACTGACATCCCGTCTAATGATTCGAGAAGATGGGGTGAAGGCCGCTAGACAAAGTATTTTCCTTTCATTCCTGCTCTTGCTGTTATTTTCTGTCCCTTTCCCTGATTGTTCCGATGTGACAAACTTGACACGATAAATCTTTTGACCTTGTCTCTAGTCAAGGGTATGCTTAAGTTTGGTCTTCGCCATGAGCTGCCTTGCTTTGACTACATGCACCTTGTATGAGACTTCTTGTAGAAGATCCATAGTGATGATTTCCAAAAGTTCACATGTATACAATATTATTACATATAACATTTTACATGAGTGACTACATGCATGGGATAAGCAATACGAAATGTATTGCGCGTGTGTAGAAAGTTTCCTTTAGAAGACGATTTATCCGAATGTTCAATTCCATTATGGTATTAGGAGAACTTTTGTAGGTTAATTACAGATTAATAATCATGAAAAGAATTAGTATTTGACTTTACCTGAATAATTGTTTGCGAGTTAGTCCATCTAACTGCCTGATGTTTGTTCTTGATTTTGCTGTTGTATAGACCTATAAGAATGGGCAATATTTAAGTATGCATCGTTGAAGTGAAGTGAGCAAATATGAAATCTTCCTACAAAATAACTTTGTTATTAACAACGATCTCGTAAACACAATCCAAAGTCTCATAAAAACGTTTTTTCGGGCTTCCATGAATCGACTGTTGTTTTCATCTCACAAAACTTTCCCTCGCCTCACGGGTCGAAAATATTGCCATTTAATATCTGGCTTTTGCGGCAATTAGGCGGAAAAAAAACTGTCCAGGTTTCTATTCTGCTGATGGATATTGGAACTTGGATCTCATGATAACATTTTCCGATCATCTTGAATGTTTTTGTTTTGTAGCTGTGCCTGAAGTCTCAAATAAAACTCGTTTGGATAACATTTTTTAGTGTAAATGATATGTCGTCATGGTCAGGTACATAGGTAGCCGCCCACTACTTATATTGTTGTATGCATTTTGTTAAGTGTGTTTGTTATTCAATATTGAAGCTCTTCGTAAAAACAAAACTCGTGCGATTGTGTTGTTCTCCCTCCGCCTCCACAACAACATGGTATATTGCTTTGAAGAAAGTTTGTGTGCCATTTTCATATTCAATGACAAACCAAAACCAAATAAACTTTGAAACATAAAAAGGGTATAATTTAGAGGGTGTGTGTATGCGCGTGCGCTTGCGTGTGTGTGTATGTGTGTGTGTGTTTGTTAGAGAAGGCGCGATAGCACAGTCGGTAGAGCAGTGGTTTCGTAATCCGGTGACCCGCGTTCGAAGCCAAGGCGATGCGCTAGTACCCTTTGGTAAGGCATTTCTCCTCATTACCAGGTCCCTCGGAGAGGACCTAAAGCCGTCGACCGTATGGTTGCTTACTTACAAGCATTTATGCTTTCTTAGCAGTCAGGTAAAATAACCACCACCACCACCTTTATATAAATGAAAAGAGAGAGTGAAAGAATAGAGATAGTGAGGGGAAATAGAGGGGGAAAGAGGGTGGTGGAAAGAGATGGTTAGAAGGTGAGTGTGTCTGCTTGTGTATGTGAGTGTGAGAGAAAGGAAAAGAGAGAAAGAGATGAGAGAAAGGAGAGCAAAAGGGAGGCAGGGGCAAAGAAAAAATAGACAAACACGGAGAGGCGCAGAAAGACATAGAAGCGGATAGACAGACGGGCAGACAAAGAGCCATACTGACACAGACACCCAAGACAGACATACAGACAAGACAAAGGCAAGAATCTAATGAATGCAAATGAGAACACGTTAGTTATCCCATCTTCAGACAGCCTCTGGTAGCTAGCAATAAGATCCTTAGCTCGTATTGTCTCCCTCCAACCACATCCCTCGTCACCCGCATGGTTATTCACCCTCGTCACACAAGTCATGATCGCTGTCATCATCGTCGTCGATTTCGTTCCCATCACATCCATCGAGCACTTCACTTGTTGGTGTGCGGTCAATCCCCCTTGCTTATCTTGTGTAGCAAAACTTTGCAAACAACAGTCCCATCCTATCGTTTTCAATGAAGGTTGGTTATTCACCTCTAGGCTCTAAGGCTCCCTCCCCGCCCCTCTCTCTCTATATCTCTCTCTATTTCTCTCTCTATCTCTCTCTCTCTCTCTCTTCTTTTTTCTCTCTCTTCTTTTTTCGCCCGTACTCTATCTGTCTGACTCTGTCTCTGGGTTTTTTTTCTTTTCTTTATCTATCTTTCTTCCTGTCAAGGGTACTATTTCACAATTAAAAATGACGTACTTGATACGACGCGGCGCCAAATTATTCCTCCTATTCAATATAGATATTGTTTCTCGCCAGATTGCCACATTGGATTTGATTGAAATGGAATGTTGACGGGAAACTTATTCTCTAAGTCGTAATCTTTGTATCAAAACTTCTTTGTTCTGTATAAGAAATACTATTATTGTCAACCCACCGATTTTTTCTTTTCTCCATAATTTCTATGACCTTGTACAACGTTCTCCTCCCCCTCCCCTCGTCTTTCCCTTTCCAGCTCGCATTAATCTCTCTCTCCACCCTTCTTCCTCGTCTATCATTTCTCTTTAAGTGTATATATTGTTTCCTCCTTTCCTCCTCTCTCTCTCTCTCTTAATTGTATTCATGTACTCTCTAAGTTGTGTGCGCAATGGCTTTTTGTTATCATTCCATTACTGGTATAATGATGCAATATACATGATATGTCTAATGAAATTATTTCCCTTAGGTTTCAAACCGTACCATTACCATTATTAAAGAAAATAAAATGGATAAACGTATTTACACATACTCCGTCAACATGAGTGACTATGACCACAAGAAATGGGTGCATATTTATGTCCCCTTTGGACTTGCACGCAGACTGCCTCTAATAATGAGAAGGGGGTCAAAGCCAATGACCGATGGGAACAAATGGAATAGCGTCATTTCTTTATCGATTGGTCTTGACTGCGGTTCAACAATTAATGTTTTCGCGAAGTTATTTTTAGAGAGCAACTGCGAAGCTATAAAGCAGTAAAATGATTGGTTTCAGTCTTCTTCGACTTTTGTCCTATAAACACAAAAAACAAGAAAGGGGCACTACTCAAAATGTATTATGGATAATATATTATCACAGGTCCTGTATTATAGGCCCTCCTGACCCATGAACTTTTGATGAATTGAAATATTAGATAGTTTGTGCGTTAGAACGAATAAGGAAGTTGTCCGCCTAAAACTACGTCAAGGAGACTCAACTTTCCAACAGTATCTTTCTCATTTTTGTCCGATTTCATTGGAACTTTTATCAGTCTACTTCTCTGGTTTTTCTGTTTTCCTGAGTATTTCGCTATCAAGGTTGGATTTCTCTGGTCAGCCGATCTCTCTCTCTCTCTCTCTCTCTGTCTCTTGTGAAAAATAGTAATCTACCTTAGATCTGAGATTATTATAGTAAGTAATCTTAATGTTCTGATCTCACTCTAAGTCAAGTATATGATTTTCCTTTCTGTATGATGCGTATACATTCTTTCATATCGTCATGTCTATGGAATAATATAGAAACTAAAATATTGGATACTCCAATATGTAAAAGATATTTCACTAAATAAACCGTGGACGATTTTTTTTGTGTGAATTAATCGACATAGCATATCTACGAATTTCATTAATAATATCTATGTACGAGTACACAGTTCTGATCTTTATGCCAATTATGTTAAATGTAAAGGTTCTGAATACCTTCTGTACGTTCAATGCAATTTCCAGATTAGTGAAATTGGTTTTGACCCGTCTCTTTCAATATTCCGATGACAATTCCACGTGTGATGAACTAAACAGCACCGGGGAAGAAAAGACATAATCGAGATTTTGTCATTTGGCGCACATGTAATCAATCTTCCAATATCTTTGATTGCCTTAAAATTGCGTACGATGAGGGGAGACATCTTTTGTTTTTCACGATTCCGTCTGCTTGAAGAGAGAAAAGCGTCATGGGTTTGCATTCTGTTCTCGTTTTCGGTGATGCATTGAAAGAGGTCAGGTTTTTAGGAATAGCGAAACAAAATAAGAGCGATTTATAATTCTTTTTTTTTGTAATCCATATTAAAAAACATTAAATCATTGGTCATCAAAAAGTATTGTTCTTAAAATGTTCAAATCTTTCCAATGTGTATGGAAGTCATTTACATCTGTATACCAAATATTGATACCACCTGCTTCTGTGATCCCATATAACCATAACTCTTCCTGGGATTTTCATTGTGATTTCCAGAAGACTTTGTTAGGTTGTAATAATTTTGATTACTCGAAAACCTCTGTGTGTTTTTTACTTCATTTAATCATTCATTCAGAACTATTTGTAGTATCTTTTATTACCAGTACTCGACTTGATCATTGACCCTCAGTAGGGATTATATATATATATATATATATCCTATCCTCTTTTCTATAAGCCTGATTCGTAGCCAGACGAAGCATTGAGGTAATTGAACACCTTCACATAACTTCACTGTGTCTTCACTCTATCTCTTACGCGAGTTCCGTCTCTGCTTGTATATTTCTTTGAGCGCATAGCTATTCAGGAAGCAGCGAACGAATATGGGAACACGGCCGATCATCGGAGAAAACATGCCTCTCACGTTCTTGCCAAAAGCCCAGAAACAAAACACATCGGTAGGGAAATGTAGTTCAATGTAACCAGCTGACCTATTTTTGACGCAGAAAATTTAATCGAATTCTTTTTATCTTGTCTCTGCCATCTCCGATTTCAGACAGCGTTTGTTATCTCAGTTTGTATGACGAGACAGTTTGCACTTTTTTCCCCTGTTGCTTTCGCTTCGACGACACCGCAGTGAAGTTTGGGTGCAATGGTATTCAGAATTTGATATTGGGTGTACTCAAATTTACTGACTTTCCTGAACTATGTGGTCGAGTTCCATATTTTGATGGCCCTTGTTTGTCATATTACGGGGTGCCAATTTGCTGTATAGTATAGGATACAGTGATATTGCAGCACCGCCACTCCAAGCTTCGACCAAAAAGTTCCCAAATAATTCATATCTAAAGTTTTTCACAGCTGTTGTTCGGTTTGAGCAGGATCTGAACATCCATCGGGTTTTAAAAGTTCCGACAATTGCGTGTGATGATACTTAAAATTGCTAAATGGGTGACATATTCTAAGGAACGGGAACCTTTATAATGGAGTGTAAGTGAGATATGGGGATCACCTGTAAGCCATTTTAACTCCTTTATTCTGGGCTTTGGCTTAATCCAGCCACAAAGAGGATTACAATATATTTTTTAAGCTGATATGTGCGACAACTTATGGACTTTGTCTTCAACCTACATCTTTTAATGGGTGTTATGATGGGTTTTAAGCATTCGAACCGGAAAGTCGGCTAATAACCCTTTATTATTCATTACGGTTAAATTCGGCGGCTTGATAAATCCCTTCGAAAATTGGAATAAAACGTGATCAAAACCAGGACGCATATAATCACTATATATACATTTTCTTTCTTTCAGAAACATCTTTGGCGCTTTTTACATTTTCGAGAGGACATATCGCATTTGTTTCGTCAAGAACTGCGCCTTTTTATATGGTAAGTAAAGGAAATTGTTGATAGTTTTCTAGGATATGTTTAATGTTCAATGAAATTTACTTTTCAGGTCTTATTATTTGATGAAAAAAATATTATTGTAGGATGGAAAGGAACCATGCATACAGAACAATCCGTTTGTACTCAGAGGTATATCGAGTAATCAACACTTGTAAGAGATAAAATTTGGACGGTTTTGGAGGCGTCTTCATACCCCAGTCACATCCCAAACCGACTCCACAACGACTCCAAAGCGACCGAGTCTTGGCCATTCAAGGGTTATGTGATCGTTTACTTTGTCTGTTGTCGGTTCGGGTTCGGTGTCATCGGTGTGACTGGATGACGATTAAACTCGCGCATCCTCAATTTTCGCCCTGCCTATGGCAAGTTGCAGCAAAATGGTGGCCAGTGAATGCCATACTAATCCCGAGGCAACAGGTAGTTCGGAAATTGGTCGCGGGGCAATACCAAAGATGACAAGAGAAGCCGACTCACTGATGAGTCGGAATTGAGAAAATGTCTTCGATGGGGATATTAGGGCCATATAAGCCATGAAAGGGGCAAAATAATAATGAGAGAAAATGTTCAATATTCTGGACATTAGAGACAATGTACAAGTGCAGACCTGTAAATTTGTCTGCAGCTTCATTTTTAAGCGTATAATGTCCGCCAACGATATTATGAATCAAAATATCTTTTAAAAATGAACCAATATTAATTATTCATCTAAAAATTAAATTAACGGTATTTCCTTCCACAGACTATCTACTAAAGATGGATGAAAAATAATTGTGTGCAATCTATTCTATCTTTATAAAATAAAAACTCAGTCCTGTTACATGTTAAATTCACTACGTCCAAAGCATACACAAGTCATGACTGTTGCTTCAAGACAGCTGGTTATTGTACTGTGCAGTGCAAGGTATTAGTCTGGAATTGATTGGATTTCAATTTTCATGATATACCAAATTGCTCTTATATACTTGTATAACATACAAACCCCGTTTACCATTTATAAGCAAGATTGGACATGGCGTACATTTTGTTATCTTGTGTAATAGACAATTGGGCATGGCGTCCGACTGGCGCGAATGCATACTCCAACAAAATTTCTGATGGATGTACCACTGCATACAAATGTCACTGGCGCTCTACATGTTTTCTTGGCATAGATGTGATATTCTATTTCTTTTTTATCTATTCCCTAAGATATTAATACCCCCCCCCCTTCCCCGTCCTCCCGGAAAGCGTTGAAATTCTACCGCGTATTTATGGCCGTGTTTCGCTCACGCGCTAAATGAAATGTATAAAAGATTTTTGTCAGATGTAGCGAAGGAGAAAAAGTGATAATCTCCTGTGATTTTAAAGAAAGATGGCTTTCCAAATTGCTCGGTCATTTGGGACCCCCAAAGAATCAAGATTGTAGAAGCTTTTCTAGCTAGGCTTTTAGGTCACTTTTTGTAGACCATGGATAGATATCGATTGTGGAACGATGCATGGAGCCGACTTCCTTTGAGAAACGTCCATAGGGGATTAGCCATGTATCTTTATTAACGATCTTCCCTGCTAATCTGTAAAACTTGACTTTCCAAATTTATCTTTTGCACCCAAAACTTTCACCCCAACTCTCCACCCCTCTCTTCCCCTTTTCTCTTTCTCCGTATTCGTGTATCACCTCTTATTTAAGAATAGAAGAATTTTCGTTTTCTGTCAAGATAGGTGTTAAACAACAGGGGGGAAATGTTAACACGAATTACCATTACTCGAAGATGAAAATGGATTGCCACTTTCAAAATAGACGAAATTCTCTGTAGAGTTTATTTATGATGAAGGACAAAGACAAGATTGAGACGGAAATATTTCTCTGTGTCCTTTTATTCATTACGTTTGTGAGAAGCAAGTCGAACCTCTATTACTCGAATTGTAGAACACATTTCCTCCTCGAACCCAGTGTAACCCTTCTTCCAACTTTCAGCATATTCAACGTCCGTAATTTCCGTGTCTATATTTGTCTGCCATATCAATC
The DNA here is from genome assembly GCA_003118195.1 of Hemicentrotus pulcherrimus. Taxonomy (NCBI): domain Eukaryota; kingdom Metazoa; phylum Echinodermata; class Echinoidea; order Camarodonta; family Strongylocentrotidae; genus Hemicentrotus; species Hemicentrotus pulcherrimus. The sequence goes on along the minus strand of BEXV01000364.1, from coordinate 47,963 downwards.
TAAGCTTGGAAATACTTCTTAATAATTTCCTTCAACCAAGGTTGCCTTTCTTCAAATTGGCAATGAATTAAGGCGCATATGGAAATGTCGTCAGAATTGGAACACTCGTCATTATTTGGATCACTCGAATATAGAGCACTTCGCCAAGGTCAGGTTCGGATGAAGTCTGCTGTCAAGGGGTGGGTGCGTTTATCATGGTCAGATGGGACTTATTAAGAATGATTTTGGTTTAAGAAAGGGCACGCTATAACCGTGCTTTTAATTTAGGTATACGCTCTGCACTCTGGCTTTCTTTCCTTCACTTTCCATCTCTTTATTTCTTGGTGCCTCTTCCTTTGAGGAGCAGGGGTACGCTATGTCCCCAGGTCAACCCTTGTCCAATGAGCGTGGGCCAGCTACCATGGGCATGCAGTGTTTCTTCCGACTTCCCATTTGACTCGCAAGGCACTCAGACAGTATTGGTTGGCATGTAGACAGCTTCGTTCTTTCTCTCAAGAGAAAACCTCAATTTGAAGACCATCATTGGAAACAAATTCTCAAATTAAAGGTCAGGAAATTATAATTGCTGGCGGATAGTTTTATACTTCATCCATTGCAAGATTCACTTTTTCCTCCGGCATCTGATAAGGCTGCTTTTCGAGTGTGATTTCCGGGGCGAAAGTGTGTCATATGCATTTTCTCCATCATCGATAAGCATTAATATTCTCCCTCTTTTCTTTTTCTTATGTAAATTTGTTTTTCATCCATCCTTTTATTCTCCTCTCTGTCTCTCTCTGTCTCTCTCTCTCTCTCTCTCTTTCTCCTTCTCATAGGTTTTTCTCTTTCTCCTTGTTTCACTTTCATTATTCCCTCTCAATCCCCATTCTTAATTTGAATCCATTTTCCCTTTACTATTTTTGTTCCTGTAAAAATCCATCAAATCCGTCACAGAATCTGGGAATTTGTTACGGGTATTTAATTTGCATCTGAGAGTTATGGGGCACTTAGAAAAAGTCGTTTCCATGGTTATAACACTTAGGGTTGATTTCCTATCCTATATGGAAAACGAATAAGAGATTGCCTCTATGATGTTTATTCGTTATCTCACTATCTCGCCATTTGAGGTGATGCTAGCTGATCAACAGTACTTTAAGGGATACCAACTGAAAGTCAGGCTTAGTCTAAGGACTATCACTTTGCAAATGCCTAACCGATTTAGAGGGATGATATCAGAATGGAGCCATCGTAAATGACCTGCAATCAATTTTCCTCGTTTCGCGTTAACGTCTGATTATTGGTTCAGTGTACTTCAATGGAAGTGGAAAGTGAGTCTTAAACGTTTCAAAAAGCTTGGCTCTGTTTTGTTTTATGAATTACATTTTGTTAATGGATAGTTGCCTCAAAATCTTCAAGGAAGGTATTACAGTTCTAACAAAAAAAAATGTGTACATGATGTATCACATAGCAAATGCAAAAAACGAAATTTAACAAAAAGAATATCAACCATTCTACAATTTTTTATTTTCCAGATATTTTTCGATACAAATGTGAATCCATTATATAGCACTTTACAGTTCGTAAACTAGTCCTGAATTGTTCACCAGAAAAGACACTTTTGTTCATAAACATGAAATACATTATGAGCATGCCGGTTCAAAGCGTCTATTCATTATCTGACGAGTTCTTAGAAAACATAGAGTCCATTTACTGTCTTTGTTATGAATGTGCTCGCTCATTCTGCACCGGGTTTCTATTTAATGAAATTTAATGAAGAATGTTCTCTTTCGTACCTTTCTCAATCGAAATTTAAAGTTGTCCTTAATTGCCCCTTGCCTGTTGATCGATGGCGACTTAACATCTGCATGCAGAAGATTTCAAGCACCACTCTCTTTCTTCAATCCCTCGGAGCAGAGACGAATCGAAAGCAATCTAAGAGTAGCAGGACCCAAGATTTTTACGACGTTTCGAGACCCATCCACGTTTCAGATACACCGGTGTTTCTTTCGCCATAATCAGTTATATAGCTTCCTGAGCGGCGCCTGTTAAACGGCCATGGCCATGACGATAGGTCTTTGCTAGCTGCTTGACGAAATATTCATGAGAGTCAATGTCATGGTTCTTGAGGCACTTGTTTTCCCCCAACTAAAGGGCAATGTTTGACGAGATGGAGTGCTGATGACGGTTGCAAAATGTAACATTTGTTGGTGGCATCTTTAGAGTTCCTTTCGCCTTATGATCTTATCGGGACGATCGGTTCATTGGTTTAGAATCCGTCTTCATCATTTTCTTCTATCCATCAATGTCCAGTTTTCAATTCAAAGGGTATTGTGTTGATCGATATATTCGTAATCGTATTGCTAGTCACTAAGTAAGTTTATATACGTTGTGTCGGTATTTTTAAGGTATGCCAAAGTGTTGTTAAACAAAATCAACATAACCTTTGACGTGTTATGCTAGTGTTAATGCAATGATCATTGGCCGGTTGATTGGAAATATAAAGGCACCAGGGGCCTGTTACAACGAACACAAATAACGTCCAATTTCGTAGACATCGTCATGAAACGTGTATTTACTAACACATATATTGGCGATACTTGTAATTCGTTTCTTGCAACTGGGACTACAGACCTTTACGACGCAGTACAATGGGATGTCCGCGAAATTTGTTTACTTGTAAACAGTTTCTTGCAACGGGCCGTAGAGATCTCAATTCTCAATTCAGTCGAACATGCATTAGAATACGAGCACCCCGACCTTATTCATGAATGCTCATAAGGAACTTCAACATGCTAAATGACGCCCAATCTCTGAACCTCGTCTAAACACCCACCGGTGTGTTATATCAGACTATCACTACAGACGTGAACCGTGTCACCTTATACACCTACACTGGAAAGTGATATCTAAATGCAAACCGCTGGGTGCAATACACCTTGGACATATCCATATCCTGGGCAGACCTGGGTTGGATGGACTATTTCGTTTGCCAGCTGACCAGTTATAGGGTGGAGCCTTATATTTCATTACTTGGTGTGTGTTTGCATCATTGGTACTTCACGTTTAGATGGTGGTTTTGGAAAACTTGCTCACAGACGATACTGTAGGTAACGACGTTGGTCTCCCACTGGTTTTCTCTATTGAGCTTACAACGACACCCAATATAAGTATGAAGCTATTGACTGATATTCAGTAGCATAATCCATAATTTCGTATACATTATACCTATTCAACGAGTTCACATATTCGACTGGTATCCCCGCTTGAATACCCTCGATTTCGACCCTGTTGCTTAAAATGCATATTTATGGCGCACCCCTCTGTTCATCCAGGCCGGTTTCCTTCCCCCTCTCCCCCTCCCCTGTTTACTCCACGACCCTTGTCACCCACAGCCTACCTCTTGTCGGTTGTTATTATGATGCTGTGCTCATGCTCTCCAGTGGATGTGAGTGTATTGCCTTCTTACCATGCTCCCTTGTCCGGCGCACCTCCGGGTGCGGACTCCATAGACCGAACTGACAAGAACGATGCTGGTAAACCGACACCCTCGGCTCGATATTAATCAACCGGACGCCTATTTTGAGGATGAGGTATTATCGGGCGTGAAGGGTCGAGCGTGAGGGTGAATTCATGCTCTCCTTCCTCTCGACTACCGATGATGCAGGGTGAGAGGAAGGGGAAGGGTAAAGGAATACGGGAAGAGAGAGAAAGTAGATGTGGTCAGGACATGTAAGGATCTGCCGTAGATGATAAAGTACCGCCGTGTAATATTAGTAAATAAATGGCATTGAGATAAGGTGGTTTTGAATGTGAACCTAGGGTTTAAAGAAGATGAGACGACTTGTTCTGAACCGCTGACACGATACACATGTGTCTTTCTATTGATGGTATTTGATATCCTCTGCATTCAAACCTTATCTTCTCCGATAGTGCAGGATTTATCAAGGTGCTAGCCTCTTTATTTCTTTCTATCTCTTCGATATTTCTCTTTCTCTCGCTCTCTCTCTCTCTCTCTCTTCCTTCTTTCTCTCTCTTTTTTGCTCTTTCTTTCTGTCTTTGTGTGTGTGTCATGTTGCCCAAACTTCTCTCTGTTCTTCACAACCACCTCTCAAATTGCCCCCTGTATATTTTTCTAACCTCTGCACACGCTCTGCCCCATATCTCCCTCTCTACCCTCACCCCCCTCTCCCCCCCCTCTTTCCTCCCTTTCTCGCACATCTCCATGTCATTCCCTCCATCTTCTCCTTTCTCCTTTCTCTCTTACCTCGTTTGTGCACCCATACATTTGGTAGTAATGCCCAATTGAAAAGTGATACCCTTCTATTTTCTTCCTTAACATATTTCACAAGTGCCACAGGTTTGTGGTCGGAGACTAACGCAAGACTGTACCCCCAATAGTGCATCCTCTCTTCCCTCTCTCCATCCCCATTGAGAAGCAATGGGAGAAACGGAAATAGGCAGACATTTAGATGCACATGAATACTCGTGAATGTGCTAAATGACCCATTTTACTTCTTCGATTATTACGGTTTCCTAGAAGACAGATTTATCGCAACTGGCAACCGTATATTTTAGCACCTCTGTCTCTCTTCTTTTTTTGTTTTGTTTACCTCTCTCTTTATCTCCTTCCCCTCTCCCCACCTCCCCCCTCTTTCTCTCTCTATCTGTCTGTCTCTCTCTCCCTCTCTCTCACTCACGCTTCTTCTCTGTCTTTCTATCTCATTCCTCTCCCCTCTCTCTCTATCTTCCCGCCGTCTCTGTCTACATCCATGTTCACGTCTCTCTCTCCATCTCTCTCTCTCTCTCTCTCTATTTATCTCCCCATGCTCTCCCCTTCTTTGTGTTTTTCTATTATTGATAAGACTTTTCATTAACGATTCACATTCTTACCCCCCC
>BEXV01000364.1:30961-42912 GCA_003118195.1 Hemicentrotus pulcherrimus | reverse complement strand
TCTCTCTCTCTCTCTCTCTATATATATATATATCTCGTTCCTCTTTACTTTACTTTCTCTCTCTCTCTTTCTCTTTTCAATGTCATTCTCTTCATTTTCTTCTTCACTCTCTGTAAGCATGCATCATGTACAGTATGTGTAGGTATAATCTTTACTGCGGTATCGTACCCTGTATAAATGACCTACATAAATCTGACACCAGACTCGCAACACAAGCAGCTCATTTGGAATTTAAAATCAATTACGATTCATAACTGTTCCACATTGATTTTGTTTCATTGTGTCTCATTTCACAAAAACCGCGACACGTAGCTATAGGGCCTAACTTGTTTTGACAAATTCTACCCTTAATTAAATAGGCCGGCCTTCTCATATTGATTAATATGTATTTACAAACGCAGTGCACTGTGCGAATGATATCCATTATCCGCCAGCCTGCAACACACTCTAAATGAGCCGTGACCCAGTGATTGCGGGGCTTAAAATCAATGCCTTTGTTCCCACTAAGACGATCGCAAATGCTTTCGAGAAAAGTGTCCATCCTTAAATTGGGTTAAAATTAAAATGACATGCCACATGTTCCGAACATGATTCTTTATGCAATAAACCGATAAAATGATTCAATGGAATTCTCCATGAAGTGATTTCTTGAAATTTTCTTGCGACCCGGTTTAGTATTGTTGCTATTTTGAACATAAATGCTCTGGATAAAACTCCTTACCAAATTAGACGAAGGAAACATTGCCCCTTCTTCAACGGAGCTCTATGAGCGACCACACTACGTGATCGCACAACTAGTCTCATTGTTTTCACTCAATCCGGCACATTGTCCGTCGCTAGCAGACAATTGCGCTACCCAATAACATGTTAATATCTTCATTAGATGACTGTTGGCTGTACTTTTACTTCTGTGAGTTCAAGCCTTAAATCTACCATCCGTACCATTTTTAAAGAAGGATTTTAACGCTGTCTCATACTTTAATTGCAAGTATCGGAATGGCTTGACCTCTTGAACCCAATTAAGACTGCAAGTATTAACACCTGAGTAATGCTAATTGCACTTGGTGGGTGTAACTGATTGTATACACAAATCCGATGATGTGACGTTTGTTTCATCAAGAGTTTATCAGGGCTTTAGTTTGTCAAAGGTAATAAGGCTAAGGTTGTAATTTGGTTTCAGGTTAGGTTTAATGTAGGATCCAGGGTTGAAGTTAAGGATTAAATTTGTGTAGGAAGTTATCGAAGAACATTTGTCAGAGGAGCAGGTATCATACAAACCACGAACTAGCAATGTCTTCTACTCACGTGTATATCGAACAGGTGAAAAGAATATAAATCTTCTTTCCTTCTTCTCCTTCTTTTTGGCCGGAATTTCATTCTGAGGTCGTCACGATGAATTAGGGATAGGCTAGGTTGAAATTCGATCAGTCTAGATTGGGGGATTTGTCATTTGAGAAAATTGTCGCAATGTATGCAATTCCCGTTGTGTTCTCCTGTCAAAGACATTTCTTATCCATTTCGATCTTTTCCCACATCTACAGGCGTTTAGGCGCCACATGGACATCGCAATGTAGTATCTTAAAGACGGCAATTTACACTGCATAGTAATGTTTACATTAATGTGGGAAAGGGGGAGAAATGGACACAAAAGTAAGTTCTATTTCTTTAAGAGAAGTTAGTTTTTTGTCGGTAATGGGAGATCTTTGAATTCCAGATGTCGTCTGTCAACTACAAATAAATGTTTGGACACGTCTTATATCATACATTCCTTCTCTGCACGGTCTAGGGTTTGCCTATTTCTTTAGGATTACCGTGTCTGTCATGTCCTTGTATGGGGCTGCACTCTACTATCTAAATTGAGACGGGGATTAAAGATGGCACCCACACTCGAACCATCAGGCCCCGCTCAGATACGACGCCTCATAACCGCGGAGGGTTTTTTTTTTTTTTTTTACGACGACGTTTACGTTGAATACGCTTTAAAGAATACGCGCATTATCTTCTTCATGCGCGGTTGCCGTTTATTTACACGCTAACAAAAATGCAGTCAGTTTTTGCAGCGGTTTACTGCGGTATGTTTTAACAAGCCTTTAGTGTCATACATTTAGAGATTCGTCCAGTTGTGAATTGGTGAATTCCGTCCTTTATTGAAGCGAATTTTCCCCATGTAGGATAATCGGACGATGTTCCCTGGATTCTGGGAAAAGGTGAAATGAGAGAGAGAGGGAATAACAAATCGCCGTCAGCGAAAAATTTCTCATCAGATTTGACATCGATGCCCCTCAATAATCAATAACACCGGAAATATGTCTCCGAGTTCATGAAGTTGAGTAATATGAATTGTTCCCATCATTCCCGGGACCCTACATGCTAACATGTCAAAGTCTATGCTAGAATTCGATAGTGATATGTAGATTGCTGGTGGGTTACATCAGGGCAAAACACACATGAAATATTCTTTACATACCTTTCTTGCATTTCCCGTACATCTATAATAAAATCTTTGTCGCTTCATGATCAAAGGAGGGTTTCACTTTCTCCCTTGTTTCTGGAATTGGCCTCCCAATATTCTTCGGACATGTTCGACTTCGGCGTTATTACGCGTTATTGCGCGTCTGCTCTCTTAATTCCCGGCTGTCACCGTTTTACAAGTGATCCCGTTTCGTGATATTACCGCATCTGTTTGTTTAAGGCTAATGAAGATTTCATTAGTGAAGGCTATCACTGATTTATGTCTCTGAAACCTGAGGCCATTTGGGGGCGTTGGATAATCAAAGATGAAGATGATTCAGGGTATTAGCTTGGTCAGTTGGTCAGGGTCTCCCTTTAAAGCTATTTTCTTTTTCTTTTTTTTTTTCTTCTTTTTTGTTTAACTCTCTTAGTACCTCTTATCTTTTTTTTTGTAATAAATTGTTAGCATGTGTGTACAAAATGTGAATACAAAGTTAAGGTTATGGTTGGTATCGTTTTTGTTTATCACAGTAAGCTTCCTGAACCTTCACAGAATAGCTATGTCTTGGCATTTTATCAGAGATTCAACAAACTAATTGATTTATAATATCATAAAACATTAAAAAATACTTTTTCTTTCAGTAAACCATTTCTTGGACTGAATATCATACCAGAAATGTATAATTTTGTATGGCTTACGAACAGATCAATACTTTTTGGCTCATGAATGTATTTTTATCTTTCACTTCAAAATTGTGAAGGAAAGTAGTACAATTTAGAGTGTTTTGTTTGTATGTATCAGCTTTATTTTCGCGTAGCATTTTGACAACACTGCCTCCACTTAAGGATGGGAAATTGACGAATACCCGAGTGATTCTAGATTTTGTTCAAAATAAATACAATAGCCTAATGTGGCCTGTCCTAGTTTACGTCAAGGTTGGAATTAAACGAGACACTTTTGAAGGATTTACTTCACAAGGGCTTGCTTCTATTGCCATCCTTCCGCTGAACATAATAGGGCCTAATATGGATGAATGATGCATGTCAATTCTCACTCAGGCAAAACAATCAAGCGTGCTGATAAATCATGTGTAGTCTATAAATTCTTTTGAAATTGTAAACATTTAGCTAGATTGTATCCTGGAGCTATTTCTGTGTACATGTTTTTGTGCAAATACGTTCGTATTCAAAACATGTTTACACAATTTTCTTTACATTTGCAGAAAGAATTTCTGTTTCAAAATATCAGGAACTTCTTGACCAATAGGAGTAGACATTGTTGCTGAAGGACAGCTCCCCTATTTACTAAGTACCTTCGTTTTAGGATCGAACTCGTACTTTGAATTCGTACTTTGAAATAGCATATCAAACTCTATCGATTCAATAAACAGAAATATAATGTAAGCATAAGTACAAATGTTTTCTTTCCTGAATCGTGGAATAATATTGTATTCAACCGTTTCGTTTGAGATAAATAATGATTGTACTGATTTACATAGGACTCATTCCTGATAATCGACTATTCCTCTTTTAAATTTATTGTAAACTAACTATGCTTAATAGTGAATCGACTACATAAACTAACAAATATAAACAAATTACCGCCGGGTATATGACAACTGCTTGCTATAACTGAGAATTGAGCCCCTGTTGGCATAGTGTGCCCCTTAACCCTGTCTTTACCCCGACCTTAAAATGCCAATGTGTTTGTATTACCGGAGGAACTGGAGGGGCTAAATAAAAAGTGACTCGCAGCTGCCAACTTGTTTGGTGTGGAAAGTAATGTCATGTGACATGCTATGTTCTGAGCCAGGCGGGGCCCGTCGAGATGAACATGTCTGGCTTAATGAGAAGTGCATGTTGCACACGCCACGTCAAACTGATTCATAAACAACATACAAGTCTTTGAAATATTTAGCCTCCATGTTGCAGCTGACTCCCTTATATCTTACGTTATCCGAGAAGGCCTATGTGATCAAAGACCAATCTATGCAAGTACATGTATATCATATAAATACAAGCAATGGAGCTTGATAGAATGTCTCCTTTCCAAAGTTGCAAGGCGAACTTTGTAGGTTGTTTTGTCTTAGTTTTGCTTGTCTCTCTTTACGACTGATGTTTTCAACTGCAATCCACAGCTATTCGTGTATTCTACACATTCAATACAATTGCTACTTCGGAAGAATCGAGATTTCCATGAAGAGACAATTATTTTGACTTGTTTAAAGAATATTACCTTTCTCTCTGTATTGACGCCCTTTTGTAAGAATATGACACACGAAAAGAATTTCTCTTCAAATGCCATTATATTCTACATAGAACGAATGATAGCCTCCAACTTTGGGTCACGTTTTGATGCCACATGTATGCATGGTCCCATATACCCATTTTGTTTTGTTCAGTAGGTTTGATTGTAAAACAATATATGGTTATTTTTCAGCACGTTAGGGCAAACGCCCAGAAAGGAAGATTATCAGGTGAAGATGTGAACATGTTGGTGGTCGGAGCGAGACAGTCCCTGGAGTATCAGGACAAAAATAGATAAAACAAGAGATAGGAACCCCACAACAAATGGGAGTCGTAGCAGTGTACTAACCATGTTTCACGCTGGGCCGATCAAGTCGGGTAGAGACTTGTAACCCGTTCAGACTCGGGGAAATTCAAACGAAATTAGTTTCAAGGTATGTCGTTTTACAAAACATCGTGTAGCGAAGGGGTGGATAACAGGGAGCTATGTCTCGAGAAACGTAGCTACTAGTTTTAAAGAGGTCGGTTGATATTACGGCTGACCAATCACCAGTGCGTGCACAATAAGCCCCGCCCAATACCATAATTCTTTATCGCGTTTTCTTTCGAAACGTTAGTCAAACGTACGTTTCGATTTACGATTCGTTCAGACTGGAAAAATGTATTACTTTTCGGTTTTTGTATCGGCATATGATTAATTTTGATAGTCTGAATGAGGTTAGGGGCCTCGTGGGACTCTGTCCTCCGCCTGGCGTCTATTTATCCTGTTGTCTAACAAGACGTGGAATGTTTGGTGCTGTGAAGACTGCAGGGTCATTGGCAACACGAACATAGGGGGCTTGTTAGCCTTGACTGTATGATTATACCAATGCCTTCATGATATCCTCGTATGATAGTCAAACAAAAATAGGTCATGAGTAGGGGACTGACTGTGTTGAATAGCCTTGACTAATTGACTTGGCTATTCCTTACATGACACCGTATGATATGAAAACAAACTTTAATATGGGACTCATTGTGCGGAATAGCGTTGACTATTGCCTGCGTGCTATCATCGCATGATATTCAAACACGTGTTTACACAGTGACTCGGGGGTGAATCCTCAAGCAGGTTTGAACCCTACGCAGAGGGCAGCTGTGATCGTGTTATCCGGAATAATACACTCACTGTGCTGAATAGCCTGGATTATTTTTGCATAACTATTGTCTTCATGATAGTATATAGTTGAAATCTTCATCATGCGGGATTTTACCGTGTGTAGGATGTAAAGTAAACTACTTCGATGATGCATGCTATCCACGCGTTTGACAGCCAGATGAACTTCATTATACAATGTCATGAAAAGCAAATTCCTATTCAACCTCCTTTGTGAATTCGGTCGATAATGTAATGGAACATGCTTTGAATATTAAATTGTGCATGCAACGTTTCATCAATACTTGACAGACTCCTTTAAAAAAGGTAAACTGCCTTAGATATATTGGTGGCATTACGCCCTTTAGATTCTATAAAACAGAATACTTTTGAAATAATATTTTGTTATATTTGGGAATAAAAATTGTTGGCCCCAAGAACAGCAGAGAATAAGATACAAAAAGGTTGAAAAGAAATCAAGTTCTATTTTTCTTTCATAGTTGTCTGGATTCTCAACTCATATCCGTCGCCTAAGCGTTCCAAAAAACGTCGAATTCGTTAAGTGCGATTACATTTTTTCTAGACCCTTTTTCTTGGTGTTTTTCTTTTAGCCCACATGTTTGTTTTCCATTATTTACCTGTTTAAATACCTTTCTTGGAATATATTTGTGTCAGTATCCGTTTGTCCTTTAGATTGTGTATAACGGAACATCTTTTGTCTGAACACTATAAATACCTCTCATATAAGCTGTTAACGTATCTCTTCAATCCGTCACTTAAGTATTCCAGGAACCGTCGAATTTGTTTAGTGTGATGAAATTGTTCTTTAGAACGCTTTTTCCTTGAAGTTTTCATTTTCGCCCGCAGGTATGTTTTCCATAATTTGCCTGCTCAATATTTGCACGTCACTTTCCTTGCCGTTAAGTTCTCGGGACAGTTTAGACTGATTCAGTGCTACCCCCCTCAGTAGCTACGGAGGAGCTAACGAAGTAGCGAATTTCTGGCTGGCATCAGAAACAACTCTCTCGAGATAAGATAAACAATATGCCTGGGCCCCTCAAGAGAATAGATTCCCTAGTCCCTTCGATATGATTAAGATGGTAATTTCTGTCTGCGGATTGGCATTATGATACCTTGTAGAATTGAATCTTGTTTTCCAGCACGATCGTTCGCTCCGAGCGTCGGACTCAATTTACAAATCGATGAAGTGGAAAGCAGCAGCGGCAGAGAACGTGAAAAGGAACATTTTATCCAAACAATTAAATTACTTCAATCATGGTCATTGATAAAACGAGGCAAGCTCAAAAAAAGAGGAAGTTAAGAATGCTATTCTTTAAGAATTTTGGTACGTTGCGCCGTTTACGTTCGGTGCAATATTTTAGCTGAGAAATAGACTGTCCTGAGTATAGGCCATTGTCCTTGGTCAACAAATGGTTGCCGCTAGTATCCTGCCTAGGGTACCAGTCCTTCATTATGCATTTTGACATAACATATCTTTTAGACTAAGGCATCATGAAACTGTTCGAAAACTTCTGAGCAAGCAATCAGTAATTGCTCTTTACGGTATTCTTTCGATTCAGTGAACTTTTTTCTTTGATGATGGTGATAGGTTTGTCAGATAAAGTTTGAAAAGTTAAAAAGTTCTAAACACACACGCACACAAGCACAATCACACTTTAAAATATTATGGATGAAGTTTTTAACAGCCGATAAACTGTAGGTCAATTGAATGTGGCGTGATCCAAACCAATTGCCCGTCTCTGTGGCATAGTGTTCAAGGCATTTCGATTCCCGTCAGACACAGGTTTTCAACAATTGCATCAAAATCATCATGGGGAAATGGGAAATGTGATAGAGCTACGAACCATTATTGTTTCATTTTCATTTCCCACAATTCATATTTGCATATTTGTATATATATGCCTGGTGTGAAACTCTACACACAGCAGATGCAACAAGAGAAAGAAGAAAATGGTGAGCGGTGTTCATTGTATTACTCAGTGGCAGACAATTCTTTCCGCAGCCAGTTTAACTAAAGATGCTTTCGAATAATAAGCTGTGTTTGAACTTGAAACACATGAACTCAAAACTATTCTTAGCATACCATATTGTCTAACTCTTTTCGAGGAATCGTCTTAAATGATCTATTGGGATGATTTGGTATTCGCTGATATCTCTCATTTTACTGCCTAAAGTGTTTCAACCGTTCAGCGTAAACTTCCAAGAGTTGGATGAATCACGTTGATTTGGAGACATTAACCTTCAACCATCACAAGAATATAAATGAAGAGGCTTTGAGAGACTATGGGGGACAGGGAAATGATGAGAGGGGGAGTCTGATGGGAATGTAGGGGTGATACAAAAGAGGTCGTTCGCCACATTCGTCGAGAATTTCGAAAAGTGTTGCAAAATAGTACACATATGAAATTAAAAGAGGACTCGCCCGTTTACTACTGTTCTTATATCTTAGTGATATGAGCTATTTAGAACTGCCGTAACCCCAAAACTTATCTTATCCAACTCCTACCATCCCCCTATCCAGCTCCATGTATCCAAGCTCACCAAATCTGGTGATGCCTTCCCCGGTCCCCGGAGAATGAACACGGGAAAGATGTACACTCATCAGAGTTCGATCCTAAAACGAGCCGTTTCATCTGCTCCCAAGATGTCATATCCTGCACAGCATCATAGCGGTGGACAGCCCCTCGTAATGTTGCTACTGTCTGTAGATGTAGACCACTCCTAGTCATGCTTAAGATGTGTGAGCACTTCCGAGGCTGCGCACGAATCGCAATAATAAATGACATTCTCGTGGATGATCTTTTGAGGCAGTGTGAACATTTCCTTAGCACCCTAGGTTGGATTTATTAAGATCTGCGACGCGGCAAAAATCAATGCCCAGGCCAACTCGTGGCTTTCATTTTCTGCTTTGTTTTCAATCAGCTCAATCTCAATCTACAGGTTGCTTATATCTTTGCCTATGCAGCCAGGGAGCTAATTATGCATGTTGAAAAAAAGAAAGAGAAGACAAAAAGAGTTCATGCATATTCGGGGAGTGTGTAACGCAGTGATTAGAAGCGTATCAGAAATAGAGTCCGTATGCGATCATTCGAATGCTTTGCTTCAAGTTTACTAACCTTTTCAAGTGTGTTGTGCTGGATTATCTTTCTTGAAGCCTCCTCTGTATTAAATATGTCACTCTTTTGGTGGGAAGATTAAGAGCAAAGACTCTACTTTATAACTTATTTTGAGTTGATTTACAGAAAGAGACAAATTCAAACTGCAATTTGGGGAAGGGAAGAGCAACAACTTACTCATTGATCCGATGTTAATGTTCGTTTTTTTTTTTTTCTTTAATTTTAAACTGTTATAATTTCGATTTAATTGCTTGGACATGGTAAACAAAACGATAGCACTTACATTCGAAAAGCAGTTTCAATAGCCTTGCCCGTAACCTGTTGAAATGTGTGAACGTGACTATGACGTATCCAAACGTGATTTCGTCAGGCAAAACAAAAGGGTATTGAAATGTCCTTGAGTTGATTTGTCGGAGATAGTTGTGATCGTGTTGTACAGTAAAGAAGGAATTTAAGGCTTATATTACATAATCGTGGTCTTCAATTACCCCTAAAAAGGCCAGGCTATTGGAGGTCTTAGTTCGGCTGGGGGGGGGGCATTATGGCCCCCGCCCCTTAAAATATCGGCCTCATTTGCATATTCATGGTAATTTATGCAAATAAAGTCATAAAAATCACATTTTTACCCATAAATCATACATTATTCATATTTAATCATTCTTTTTCACTATTCATTAGACCATTCTGAATAATAATACGACAAAAGCGCCATCCATAAGCGTTTCCGAGCAATCAGAAAAATCGTGGAGGATGGGCCATAATGCCCCCCCCCCCCTCGGCCTTATTAGGGTTAAACATAGAGTAAAACATACATTACTCAACGGGACCTAATTTACTGAAGAAAAAACTTGTGTAGTTGACTCTATCTGCAGACAGGTAGACGAGAGAAAACGGTGTCACATTTTTGTTGTGTTAATATCATTGTCTATTTGCTGAAACATGCATGCATCGTAAGAAAATTGGCCTTTGCTTATGAGATAGGCAATTTGCTCTGCAGATGGTATAGAAATTGATGAGTGAGCGATGAACAAATCTTTTTTGTCAACATTAATCGGCTAAATATGCTGATGGTAATTACCCCGAATTGAAGTTCCATCTAGCATGTTAATCATGAAGCGTTTAATCGCATACCGAGTTATGGCACGTGACACTTGTCATCACTGCACATAACTATTCGCACCTCGCGTTCCGTCAATACAATCGATTGCTTTGCATTCTCTCTCGCTCTGTGTCTAACAAATCGTAATTTCCCGGGGGAAAAGGATTCAATTTGCTTGCCCGTGTGGCGCAAATCTGTCCAGGAGATACCTACATTATCCCGCTCCCTCGTGGGCTAGACCGGTTAAAATTTAGGGAAATATTAAACACAGCCGGTATGTTGTTACATTAATTATTGATTCATTCCCTATCAAAACTCATCAGCTGCGTTTTTACTGCCGTTGATTGAAATCAATTTAAACTTAATTGTTGACTGCCTAGAAGGCATAATTGATTACTCTTGTTTAATGGGCAATCAGGCGGATTTGTTTTCCACCGTCAATTGATTTTGTCAAGGACAAAATTGCTCTTTTAATGGCAGGATTTCCTTTCCAAAAATATACATTATCAAGTTAATGTCAAGTAATTGAAGAAATTCACATCAAATTATAGATCAATAAAAATCTCATTCAGTTTAGAGTTGCTTAATCATATACATTTATTGGTTAAGAATGGCAATGTTTATGTCTCTTTTTTTTTCTTCTTATTTATATATATTTTTTATAGACTTTTTCATCCAACATAATTGTCCAACACTATCTTTTTTTGCAAATGGTTAGGTCTTATCCCAAATCTATCCTTTATATTTTCGTGTACGTATATCCATCATATTTTAAATTCGTCGACGCCATGCGTAGCTTAAAATCAATTAAGTTTAAGCATCGGCCATGGCTGTACATAGTGGAAAGAAGTGCGGGGTCACTGGGGCTATTTTGTGAACATCATGTTGAACACCCTAAGCTGTGTGTTCCTATCTGAAACTCAAATGTACCCACATGTGTTCTCACAAATCTCCCGTCCTGCACGGTGCTTCGTGCAGGCCAGGTGACCTTTGCTGCGGATGTCATTCAACCCCCTAATATAGCCTATACCCGTGAACAATTCGAATAAATTGCCTCGTAACGAAGAGCTGCTTATCGAATCATTACTTGTAAATGATGGGGCACATGAAAATCAATGCGCGATGATAAATGAGCACCATAGGTTGTAATTGCCCGAAATAACCCTTTAGAAAACGCCTCTGTGTGAATTCTTCATCAAATGGCTTCTCGCTTTACCGATTGAGGGTATTTAGGATAGTAGTACACGCTATATGGGATATTCTCCCGCTGAAAAGTTTGTTTGCGACAGAACTGAACACGCAGAACTTATACTATTCTTTGCACTTCGGTCAACACAGAGAATCAAAGAACATTTGTCTCCCATGGACAGATAGATAAATATACTTGTATTACGCCCTCTTCGGTTTGTCTTATGACAATCCTCAGGTGATACTGGACATCGTATAAAAACATACTTTTGTGCGTAGCATCATTCCAAGAGCATTCCAAGAGATTTATAAACTTGTTGATATTCAAAGGCATTGTTTTATTATTTTTTTAATGTTACGTACCTCCTTATTCTGATCGGGATAAATAAAAAGATGTTGGGACGTATGCACTATTTCTGAGTTATTAAACATTTACTGGACCAAAGACATGCTAGCGAGCATTTGAACAGACTTTAATGAGCACGTATTATGTGCCTATGCTTCGTTCATTTTTAAAACACTCGTGTCATATCTTCTTTGATGTTAACTAACGTGTCCGTTATTGCGGCCTTTGGCCGTTGTGTCAAATATGCTGCAAAGACATCACCAAGACCATTTAGTTGTTTCGTTGATCACGGTAAATAGTATCATACCAGCTTACTCACGCCCCTCCCTACCTCCACTCCAACCCCCC
>BEXV01000364.1:0-11535 GCA_003118195.1 Hemicentrotus pulcherrimus | reverse complement strand
CCCCCCCCCCCCTTGTTTTAGATACGCTCTGAGAGTTCTAGCTATGCCCTGATGGTGTGGGGATAACTTCCACTCGGTGAGAATGCACTTATGGAGCGACTCATTAACAAGATTACAAGACGACGCTTCAGCGAGCCCCACTGCCTTCCATTTCATTACTCCTTCCAATTCCGCCAGCCCCCGACACACCGTATGCTAGCTTTGGATACTGTAGGGTTACAGATTATAAAATACAAAAATAAGAAGGTCAGTATCATTTCAGGCGTAAAGTTAAGGAGAAGGTCGACCTCTGGCAAATATGAAAAACAATTCGTGTTATATTGTGCTCCCTCTCCGTCTGTTTATAAAAGAACTGGCATAGTAGAATTTGCTCTTGAAAAGGATTGTTCATAAAAATGCCCTCATATTCTAAACTAATGACAAGTAGCCGCGATGGCTCAATGGTAATACAGTAGTCTCATAACCGGGAACTTTTACCCGGGTTCGAAACTACGTCGATGCACTACGCCTAGGGTGCAATTCTGCTACAATAGCATCACCCTCTGCCGAGTACGCGTACATGTAGGTGGATGCAAAATCTACACCCCAATTGCAACATTATTTCTTAGTTTGTAGAGCCCTTGGTAAGGAATTAATCCTCACTACCAAGTCCCTCGGTGAAGACTTATAGCCGTCGGTCCCCTGGCTACTTACAAGCATACACATACTTTCTTAGCAGTCAGGTAAAACAAACAAATAAACAAAAACAACATATCTGAAAAGCTTAGCTTAAACATTAATGTATACTCCCATTGACCGATGTCTATGTGTAGCGCATTTGGTCATCAGTAATATTGAGTAAATTCTACTTTTCATTTGTGATCATTACTAAACTTCGCCTACGTCCACCTTTCCGTATTACTCTCACACGGCGTCTTTCACGATGTGAGTCCATAACCGGTGAAAAGCAATCACATCATTGCATCTTTAATAATCGAAATTGAAAATTCGAATTTCATTAAACGATGAGAATCATGTCATTCATACTAAGTTCATAACCATCACGTTTCAATATTTACATCAAACATCACTTTGTTTATAATAACGGCATAGCAAAAGTGACATACAAAGGACACAATAATATTTACTGGTAAATGCAGGGCTAAAAACGGACCCCTCTCATACATTGTGTCAAAATAACCATTATCTACTTGTTATCAATCTATCTACATATTTCACGAGAATACAGCTCACACATATATCAGTCATCCTCGCAGGATCGCATAATCACTCCATCAAAGACACTTTCTGGAAAAGCAAATGACATCCGCAATTGGACGCCTGTAAATTATTCAAGAATGCCTCTACTCCAAACTATATAGTTTATAAACAATAGTACAAACAGCAGCAGCATTGATAGTAGTAAGTTAGTTATTTGTAATAGAAGCAGTAATAGTAGCGTAACAGTAGAAGTGGCAGAGGTAAAAGTAGAAATAGTAATTGCATCAGTAGCAGTAGCAACGGCAGCAGCTACAATAGAAGTAGAAGAAGTAGTAGTAGTAGTAGTAGTAGTAGTAGTAGTAGTAGATGTAGTAGTAATATTAGTTGTATTTACATTTACAATTTCAGACGTATGTCTGACATGGAATTCATAAAATGTCAATAAAGTAAATTTAGTATTTATAGTGTATTATGGGGCTATAACATGTAGACTTACAACGGAAACCATAAGATTTCTTAGGTTAAATTATGGAGATATGACATCTATTGCTGCATATATATCTGGGATATTAAAGAAAGTAATGATCTTTCTAGACCTGTAATTTATCTGCACTGTTCTCAATGTCTTCGTCATTCTGCGAAGCCTCATAATTGCCCGATGCCTCCATCAATTGGATTTGAGTTTGACCCTATTCTCGAGAAAGATAATGAGCCGCTTGATATGATAACTCCAATATTTCATTACCAGAAAATGACCTACCAAAGAAGGCACAGGAGCGGCGTCCGATTTTTTTTTAAGGGACGGGGATCTCAAGAGTAAAGTCTCCAATAAACAGACGTAATGAAATCTTCATAAAACAAATATGATGAAATAGATAACCCTTCTTGCGAAATGATGTTCTTCTATAACTCCTTCCTGGACGTAATCAAAATTCAATAAAGATAATTGGTATTTTGTTAAAGGTAATATAAAGTTTTGGTGTGGGGTCATGAATTTGGTTCAAATGGACATATTGGAAGCATATGCGATCCTACAATAGTCAGTGATCGTTGTCGCGGTTGAAATCGAGTCTAAGTTATGAAATTGTAAATAATAAACTCTTTATGTTGTATAGCTCCCTCTCAAGGTCAAGCTATCAATTAAGCTATGAAACAATATTTCTTGACTAAAATCGACCAATTAGCTGTTCCCCTTGGAAATTTTATATCACAACTACATATTCTGAGATTTCCATGGTCGCAGCTACCATTGTACGGCCGTAGGCGCTATTTGAAATTCATCAACATTTACCGGGAGCACCGGTAAATTTGTATATTCAATTTTACTCAAAAGCAGAAGTGCTTTGGGGGCTAATTTTTCTAGTGCTTGTAATACATCCACAGGGGCATCCAAATATATCAACATTTTAAAGAAACACTATCCACCCAATTTTCGAAATTGACTTTCAAATTGGGCTTTGGGCCTACTTCCCGATACAATTGAACATCAATATTTTGATAAACTTTAAGGTTTCTATCATAAACCTATCAAAATAGCAAATTTAGTCCGATTGCTCTTGTCGATTTGATATGGCCAGGGAAAGAATATCTAACTTTTTTAGTACCCTTAATTTCATGAGAATATACTTAGCAATCAAAACCCCTAAACAGAATTTTTTGTTTTGTTTTGTTCAAATTTTCAGCTAGACAGGTAGCACATTGACAAGGGAATATTAACATCTTTAAGAAATAATTTGTTCAGTATAACAGCAATGTCATCACCACATCCAAACATTCATCCTCATTACCCCTATGAAGGATCGACAGTAACCCCCAAAAAATAGGATTGATAAAATCCTATAAATGATTTCCGCACAGACCAGTGACTCGACAAGGAACACGTAATTGGACGTGCATGGGACCGTGAAGGTTGATTTTGTGGGAGGGGGATTTGGAGTAGAATTGCAGGGGTAAGGGGTACCGAAGCTGTGATGTCATAAAGATCTATGCTCTTTCGGAAAATGAAGAAAAAAAATTGAGAAATTCTAAAAATAGATTTTTGTGATGACGTCACACTCCACCACTCTATAAAGGGTGAAGAAAATAATTTGTAATCGTTCTGTAGGGAAAGAGCGGAGAGAAATGTAAGCGAATGATAGATGAGAAAGGGAGACTACTCGTGCTTTGGTTGGATTTATATTTGGAAAGAGATATTGAGGAATTTCATGCCATTATGCAAGGGGGATTTGGCGGAATTTTTAAGGGAGTATAGGATACAACAGTTTTGTTTAGGAAAGGGAAAAGGGAACATGCTTCCGGGTTTCATGACGCGGGAACAAACAAACTTTTATAGTAATGGGCTATATAATAGGGGTACAAAATGTAGATGCCACCTTCAAGGTTTACAAATCTTCATCAGGGTTAATTGTTGCAGTTGTCTGTAATTGTTCTGTCGATTCAGTTTGCTAAAAATGACATAATATTCACAGATGTTTCTGCAACATGACATACAAGAGTAAAACTTGCATTCATATTGATTCTTGTTAAGTGCATACTACACATGAAGAATGAACGTGCAAGGTTTGGATGTGGGGATCAAAGCGGAAAAGTTTTGACAAATTAAATGATACAGAAGCGACTGGGAAAAGGGCCCCTGTGTGTGTTCTTCCTAATTTGTTTATTTAAATCTTCAAAACATCCAAATTCGAGCCTCTGACACTTTGACCGAACATCTTGCTCCATCCACACACCCTCTCATTCCACTTCCCCTTCCAACAAAATACAGGAGAAGCATATCAACACAAACTGGCCTCTGAAAATGGTAAAGTTTGTCATCAAATTCTTCTTGTTTTGTACTCTCTCTTCCTGATCGGATTCACCCATCCAATGAAGGTGTGTCAGTGGTTCAAAGTTGAACGCACATGCCTCTGGCGCCTCCGCCAGGTGTTGATTAAATTGAACCAAGCTACCTTCAATCAATGAAGGATTTCATCAATGGAATGGAGGGAATATTAGGAGGATAAATAAGAAATAAAGAAGAGTTTCATAACGGCACTTCCTCTCCCCCTGGCGTCATAATCCCACCTGTCGTATTGGGGTTATTGAGACATTCTTTAATTTCAGACCTTAACAAACTTAAACTGACCAATAATGTATCAAGAGACTACTTTCAACATTGGACGTTTTTAGGACCCAAGTTGTGAGTTATCCAATATATGGAAATGTCCTCATTACATTTTTACATTTATTTACCTATTTTATAGTCTTTTCTCAAGAAATCTTACCTCTTTCTTTTTTTTATCTCTTGAAATTTATTATAAAGTAGTTTCATTTATTGATATTTGTGACACTTTTCGCTAATAAAAAGTTTGCATTTCGTTCATTGAATCTCATTATAATACCATCCTTGGCAATGAATTTAACAAAGCTTTGCATGTGATGTATTGGCCTTGTTGGTGGATATCTAAGTTAGATATAAACAAATCAGTGAACGCTACGCGTAACCATGACAAATAAATATTCACAAATCTAGAAGAGAGAGAGAAGGGGGAGGGAGAAGAAACCTATAAAGATAGATATAAAGGATAAATAAGTCACTTTAAGAAACAACTGGTATATTTGTGTTTCTCAAAACCTCTTTGCATTGAAAATTAAAAGTATTTTTACCCTCCCAGATAAAATTGTTCTGCAACAGTAGTTTACTTACCTAGATGTAAAGCAGGCAATGACATAATCTCCTAATTTTCACTAATTATTTTTTTCACTATTTTCAATCTCAAACAAAGTTGAAATTCTTGAAAATACACTTTTTTGTTTAGTGTTAATATTTCATTAATTCCAACTTTATTATTACCTCCGGTACAAGTATTTTACTGCTCTCAACCAATTATCTTAGAAATTGAGACTACTAATTGATGGCAGCCTCTTAAAATGCTTGTTATTTTTATTTTTAAAAAGTGTTTTTTTAATTTAAAATCAACACTTCTTATATTCCAAACTCACAATAGCATCAGTTGCAAGCATCCATATCTTTCTTATTTAAGTATCTTTGAAAGCGAGACTACTTGTTGATATGACAGCTTATTAAAACTTTTCTTCCATCTATTGACAGGTTTGTCTTTAGGGCAAGCTACCAGATGCATAATATTGCCGAGCTCGTGGGGCTATTTCGATTAGAGGTTTCCAATTTTGAATCATGAGTAAAATCAATCGGAAACTTTCCACTACCTTTTTGCAGTGTTAGTAACTACAGATCTGATTCGTTAAAGGTAGGAATGAAAAATCACTTATGGTCATTCTCCTCATCAAATCTTTCAAGTTCTACCATGTATTACGTTATTGATGAGTTGCACATTTTTTTTCGGCGGTACTTTGAACATATTAAAGTTTTCAGAAACTCTGGTATTTTTATTACCATGGAGGATTCAGGGGTAATGGGTCGTTCATCCCACGGCAAAACAGAATTTTACATAACTTGAATACAAAATATGATTAAATGTACACAAATTGGAATTAATGGTATACAAAAAAATACGCCTGAATGCCAGCGATGTGTTGGGGAGATTTGTTCCCTCTCCGAGAGAATCATGAATGCGCTTCTAAATAATGTATAATTTTTCTCATATTTGAATCTTGTAAACGGAGAAATGTTCAGATCACTCAATTAAGATAAAATTTCAAAATTACATGTTTCTTTTTACTTTGAAGGAACATTCATTGGTAAAAGGCTTCTTCAAAGTGGCTGTCAGTTATCTAAATCTTAATTTAGTGAGGGATTGATTGATTGCTAGAACTTTGATTTACTAAGAACAATATTTGTGGAGGAATGGCTTAGATCTTTAGAAGGGAAGTCCACGTAGAGTGATTTCAGTCAAATGGTATACCTTCCCCCCCCCAAAAAAAAAAAATAAGAAAACTATTTAACGAAGGAGAGAGACGGTGGAGTATTAGGAATACAGAAAGAGATAGAGCTTGATGTAAATACAAAAGTTGACCTCTCTTTATAGGTTACCTTAATAAAAAAAGCGTGTATTTCATTGCATAATACAGCCCATGGTCACCAGTATCATATCAAATACTCATTTAATCGGGGCCAGCCTACGGCCTGAATGCAGTTCAACGTGAATACCTTAAAGGAAAAAGCTTTTCAGACGAGAGGGGTCCTCCTTCCTTGTGATTGTCTCCTTGTCCAAACTAATTTGCCACGTCTTTGTG
Source organism: Hemicentrotus pulcherrimus (assembly GCA_003118195.1). Classification (NCBI taxonomy): domain Eukaryota; kingdom Metazoa; phylum Echinodermata; class Echinoidea; order Camarodonta; family Strongylocentrotidae; genus Hemicentrotus; species Hemicentrotus pulcherrimus. The sequence goes on along the minus strand of BEXV01000364.1, from coordinate 5,142 downwards.
CCTCCTCGCCTTTCATTTGCCGTCGCCATATTGGGTCTTTTATCCGATGTCGGCCGATTTGGCGACGTTTATTATTTCAGGTCATTCTTGTGCTTCGGTGGCTCGGGAGTGCCTCCGTGAAGGATATCGTCCTTGATGGCCAGTGCTATGACCTTTTATATTTTATATAGGGAGGGAATGAGGGTAGACGATGGCCAAAGCTAACTGATGTATACGTGAAGAACTTAATACGATAAGGGCTACACTCTGACCATGTCTCTTGTTGTCGTTTTCTTTTGAATGTATCAGATAAAAGATAAGTCGCATAAGCGTATCCAACGCAATAAAGACAGAAACGGAAAGCGAGGGTAATTTAATGTCCTCTCTGTGATGTTTGTCTCGTTCCATTTAGTGGAAGACAGATAGTTGCACAGTAATTCATGTATAAAACAATACCTTTTAGATTATTCAACTTTTCGAAATAAGATAATTGTTTAGGCCCCTCTATTCCCCTTCCCCTAATGATCCGGAAGAGGCATACTTTAACAACAGACAACAAAATGTCATTGCACTCTCTGATCATGTAGTTTCTTGAAAATATTTACGATTTACCGGTATGTACTTTCACTGTGACAAAGATGACACACTTTCTCAAATGTATGTGTGAACTCACTGTTTCCGTACAGTCAAAATTGTGAACATGGTACAAAAATCAATCTACTGTTACACTAGGATGCATACACTGAGAACATGGTGTTTTCAATCTCTGTGAACATTTTCAGAGACTTTTGTAAAATACAGTGTCATATGTGTCCTAATCCAAAATGTGTCACAATTTATCACACACTGAACCTTTCCTTTCTTCAAACACTTTAGAAATGTTTTAGAGCCTGTGGTAATGCCGTGTTTGACTCCGTTTCTAGGGCATGCGGAATGAATATCCCGAATATTGATTCGACTTTATTTCGAATGATCTTCTGGTATCGATTTCCAAGTGGAAGCCCTCTGGAGTACAGGAAATTGAAAAAATACAATTAAAAAGCATAAGTGAAGGTAAGCGAACTACTGTTGCAGAACGAATCAATCTGGGAGCAAAAAAATACTCAATGAAAAGAGGTTTTGAGAAACACAAAAATAGAAGTTGTAGACAACAAATATTCTTTCTCAAAATGCTAAATGTATTCTTCATATTCATCTTTATAAGTCTCATGTTCTTCCCCCTCCCCCATCTCTCCTTTACTCTCTCTCTCTCTCTCCTCATTTTTTTGGGTTTTTTTTTTGCATTTTTGGTGGGGGTTATGCGTAGCATTCACGGATTCGTTCATATCTAACCAAGATATCCGCCAACGAGGCCAATAACTTAAATCGTCACTATGTAGACATTTATGAGAATATAAAACAGGAAGGATTTTAAAGTGACTCAGTAACATTGTTGAAGGTTGAAGAAAAAATTGTTTAATTTTTGTATAAAATGTTACTTATTATATTCCTTCTACTGTACTAACCCTCTGACAGGCAAAACATTCTGAAAAAATTCTCCAACCACGGAGATATCTATGGTTTTCTATAAAGGCGTCACTGGTCAACACTGGTCAACAGTTATTAACAGTAAATTTCCCAACCATTTTTGAACTTTCCCAATCGTTTTTTCATCACAAAAGGACATCAAATCGGCTATTAAAAATTTGTCAACACTTAAATGTCTGGAATGGTATGTAGAGTCAATTTATTGCTTCTGGACGATTTACATTCACTTAAAATATAATTAAATTGTAATAATATAGTTAGGAGAACTAAGGAATCGATCAGATCAGTTTTTCCTAATTTGTATCATTAATAATGGTCCGCTTTCACTCAAACTTTCAGGTTATTCTTAATTGTACATCTAACATTGAAGTCACTACCTTAGCACCACTTTCTCTCATCTTTACAATGTTACCAATTCCCTTTTAAGGCAATGTTGACCAAATGTTCGGTTCTATAAATCTGAGATGCGTGTGTTATCAGTGTCTGTGATATGGTGTAATATTGAAGCCCTTAAAACGCTTCAAAATGATCATGAAGTGCCTAAAGAAAATAAAAATCTTTGAGTGACCGGTTTCAACATACTAATTTTTTCCAGTAGACGGTAGTGTTATAAAAGCCGTTGGGAAAACGGTTTTTGACATTTCTATTTTCAATCATGAATATTATCATAATCAGACAGGTTTTCGGCTTGTAAAAGTCATATGATTCCTGACTGAGCTAAAGTTTTAAAGTTATGGTTGCAGCATGAGCTAAATCCAGCTTTTCTTTCTTTTAATCTGAGGCAAAGATACCCAATCCCGTTAAAGGATCTTTAGCTTCTAATAAAGAATAATTGCAAAACATCCAGATCATGCAGAAAGCTCTCTCATACTCATAGTGCTATCTCTAATCCAAATAAAGGGTCATTACAATGATTTGGTATTTTATCCCGTAATATATAGACATGCATCGGAATTACAGACAAATTGTCAACACAGACGGCTGATAATCGCTCGCTAGTCCCAATTAGCGAGCAAATTAACTTTTAATAAGGTCACGGCCAATCCAGCGTGTATAATTCACAAACAAATCGTAGCATAACTTGGTCTGATCCGATGACGGGTGCTCTTTTATCTCCATAGGATGTCATGACGACGGCGGGAAGTTTTGATCTAGGGAGGGTTAGAGGATCTGTTAAGGGGCCAGAGATAGATTATGGGGGTTAAACTTAAAAGCAAGCGTAAAACTTTTTTGCAGTATACCCTTCATGTATTATTAAACTTCTGAAGCACATCTTTATGATGATTACATTCTCTTTTGGTTGTGTAGTATCATCATGATCGCTGATAATCATTACCCTTTCTCTCTATACCTGTTATCTTCATAATAGTGCATGTCCCTTCCGTAATCCATTTATGTTTGTCCCCCAAGCTCTCCCTTTCGTATCCATTTTTCCATTTTGCTCCTATTCACTCTATTTAACTTCCTCCGGCTCTCTCTCTCTCTCTCTCTCTCTCTCTCTCTCTCTCTCCCTCCCTCTTTTCTCAATCTACTTCATTCACTTTTCCTATTTCATCTCATATTTTGTATATACTTACCCGAATGCATTATTTAAAAATTCTAATTTATGTCTGGATTATTTTTTCTCACATTCCACCGTCACTTATCTCTCTCTCTCTCTCTCTCTCTCTCTCTTTCTCTCTTTCTCTCTTCCCCCTCCTCCTCCCCTTCCTCTCCCATCCCCCTCTCAATCTCTCTCTCTCTCTCTCTCTCGCTTTCTCTTTACTACATCCTTTCCTTTATTTTTCCATCAACATCCATGGCTTCGATCTAATATAGTTTGTATCTATTCAGACCAATCGCTATTTTATCGACATTAACATTTAATCGTATTAACCTCTAACATGGTTCGTAAGTCAAGTAGGCGTCTGCAACCAACAGGTTGCCCTCTCATTCTCCTTAAATCTCGGCTATCCTACTCAAAAATGGCCGGACTCGTACGAAAACACCCCTAGGGTGTGCGGCGAAAAACACCACAAATCAATATCGAATGTTTGTGTCGTCGTCATCCTTTTATGTTCTTCGATCGAGGGATTCCATCTGCAGTGATCTTCGGATGCGGCGGCGGCGTCCATGCGCCATGGAAGTCAAACATGCTCCCGGCAGCGTTGATGTTCGATGATGTTCGAATAATCGTGGAAATGGTAACAGTGGCGTACGCTGAATAAGCGGGGGGGGGGGTAAGAGTACATTTGTTTTGTTTTCCGAAATTTGAAAATTTGACAAGATTTAACAAAAAACAAAGGTGGGGGGGGGGGTTCCTTCAAAATACACATATTAAAATAAAATGAAGGGGGTGTTACCCCCCTCCCCCCTTCCATGCGTATGCGCCTGCATCCTAGTGTGGGTGGGATGATGTCTGAGAAGTGCATCGTCGGATCCGCATTTTGCAGCTTGCTGACCCGGTGAGAGGCCAGTGACCTCGGAAGTAGAGTGTCCTGGTTAACGCCACTTATCTTCACTTTTCGATGGTCCTCGTCTCGTCAAAGTTTTGCTTTCTTGTGGCCTGTTCAGACTCACGGAATGTACTTAACTCGAAATGTAAAATAAATCGTATTTATAGAAGGAAAAAAAATCACCGTACATTGAAAGGGACACACACTTGATAGCAACATGGTCGGGTAAAGAAACTAGTTTGAAAGAGGTCTGTTGTCAAATCAGCTGGCCAATCTTCAACGATAAGCCCCGCCCAGTTCTATAATTTGTGTATGATACGGCGTTTAGACTAGAACTGGACCCTTATTCGTTATCGAGTTTTTATTTGAAACGAGGCTCAAACAAGTTGTTAAATGTCGGTTTCTCTGCACGGCGTTTAGTTATACGACGGTTAGACTATAAATAATTAGTTACTTATTATCGTGAAAAACATTTTCATATAGCCATGCGAGGATTTTTATTTTTTGTGTAGTCTGAGCGGAGGAAGTGGTAACCGTACATGGGTCGCCCCACTCCTACATGTAAATCGTTATGGATACAGATTAACGAAATTTCAAGTTTTCTCGAGTCACGACCATGCTCTTTAGAAGAGTTATTTGATTTCACACTATAACATGGCGGGCCTCAATATGGATAGGCCTTTCACGTGAAGCAAACAAAATTGACATGAGTCCGAATTAGAGTCCGTCATGTAATTATGGCAATTTCGATGACAGTTTGGACATTTGTAGGGACATTGAACCTTTTTAAAGACTGATATTCTCTCCTGTGAAAATTATTTATCACTTTTATCACTATATCAATTCTAACCATTTGGTATAAACGCAGGTGTCGAATGGATTTCATTTGTGTAATGCTCTTATTAAAAATGGGCTGTTGCATTCATCTTGTCGAAGGCGGTCAGAGAGAGAGTGTGAGTGTGTATTGGGTTTTTACAGACGTGTATCAATCGGAAATGATTATTTACGTCAGGGGACCGACCTTTAAACGTCACCATCCGAAAGACGTGACTCAGAGTTTTGAACCTGCGTCCTCGGCCGAATTAGTGTGTGACTTCTACTGTTAGCTGGATTACAGGCGCACACCACAACGCTAGTAGATCGAAGAGTTTTGGACCCCGTCTTATAAACAGCTGAGACTGATCCGAATCAATCGTAATCT
>BEXV01000363.1:244532-261790 GCA_003118195.1 Hemicentrotus pulcherrimus | reverse complement strand
GGCCATCAAGCCGTTTTCACAAACACAAAATAACGCCGATCATTTGGCTTCTTGCAACAGAAACTTGCAATAAATTGCTACTAATAAATTTACTACTGATATTTGCAATCTATTGCAACTGAACTGGTCTAAATAATACGGCAAACATTTTAATTTAAAGCTTTCTGAAAATTGACGATAACAATTCGAGTGGACACTTTTCGCCAATCGCAGACTCATATCGCCGATCTAGGAGACACAAATCGCCGGTGGAATGCGGCGATATGTGTCTCTAAGACGCACATCGCCTGTCGATATGCGTCTGTACAGACGTGATTTCGATAAGACACATAACGCCACGACACCGGCGACCGACGGGAAATCGACATGGCTCAGCCCAGGCATCGGTGGGGCTGTACAGCATGCTCGCCTCTTCCAAAATATCGTTGGGCGATGCCTTTATTCCAGCGGCGACCGAGCAGGCTACACATCGGTCGGTCGCCGCTTTGGGTTGTGCCATAACTTTACACGCATAGGGTGGAGGTAGGGAGAGAGAGAAAGAGAGAGAGCAGAAATTGCAAAGCATGTTATATTTTTTAGTGTAGCATTTTTCATTTGTTTTGGGGGTTGACTTTAATATACGAATACATAACTTTAATATGTTAACAAATAAGCACTCCAGGCCTGATTATCACAGCTGGTTGATAAAACTTATATGGAAAAGGAATAAATGGAGAAAAAATAATAATTTTCTATGATTAGTTACTAATAATCTATTCTTCATCTTCCCAGCAGCAACATGATAATAAATGTGTAAGATACTTCAAACATGACGAAAATAATGATGAAGGTGGTCCTCATGATGATGATCATTATCCGTATGCAGGTGTTGGTGATAACATTGATAATAGTGGTCATGATGATGGAATGGTGAAGATGATGATATGGTATTGAAGATGGTGATTAAGATAATGCTGATATGGTGAAGAAATTGATGATGATGATGGTGTTGATAGTGGTATGGTGAAGATGATTATGATGGTGATGATGATGATAATGATCAGGATGGTAATATTGATGATGATAATGTTGATGATGATGATGGTGGTGGATATGATGATGGGATTATGATAATAATCATGTTTATGATCATGATTATGAGTATGATTATGATCATGAGGAAATTTATGGTAATGATGATGGTACTGCTGACAATGTTGATGATGGTGCGATGGTGATTTATTTGGGGATGATGACGATGATGAAGACGAAATTAATGATGAGAATGATGATAAAGAAGAAAATAAAGGAAATTCAAATAAACGATAATCTTCACACTCTACCATTACATAAATAATAGCTGGTATACAAAACATGTGCGTCCAATGACAAGACAATTAAATCCATATGATCACTGAGATTAATTTGTGAAAGGAGAGCTGGAAATTAATAGAATTACAATTATAAATATATTTTCATATAATATTTTTTGGAAAATATATACACAGTTTTGTCCTTGTTATAACTTTTGAAGCTTAAACATTTTCCTGAATATAGCACATTGAAGCATTTTATTCTAATAGGGTCACTCGATGGTATGTTTTAATCACAACCATGATGACAGCAAATATTATTGTTTACCATCTACCAGATATCTCAGGGGTTCGCACCTACTGCACCTAGCCATATATTTTTTCAGGTAAAACCCAAAAGAGAATGTATACTAGCATCTTCACTGCACCTTACTTTACCAACCTATTAAACCTAAAATTATTGATTGAGAATTTTCAAGAATTGAGAGTGAAAGTAGAATCTGTTTCCGTTTGAAAGAGAAATTGATATGTTATATTCTATGATAAATAACGGCAGTTGTTTAATGACAATTAAAGGGGACGTCGGGATTTATATTTCAATTAATGTGGTAGAGACTTTTAACATGTGTGATAGGTTAACAAATGAAATATTAAAGCAAGCAAGAATTAATCATCTTTCTTAAAGCGCTATATTTTGATTAAAACCTCTGACTAGCAGCCAGTGTCGTAGCTACATGGGGCATGGGTTCACGCACATCCTCCTCCTTTGAGTGGTGACTGGTGACACTATAAATAACAAAAGAGCTAATACTTGGTCACAACAGTGCGGAATTATTTGTTCTTAACTAGTCGTCCCAGTAACTTAGTATTGAAAGCACGGTATAAACAATCTTGTTATGAACTAAATTGAAACTATTCCAGCGAAAAGCTTTTACCAGCTTTACAATCTATCAAAAGGAAAGAAATAGCTAGAGTGATTTCGTAGATAGCAGTAGTCTGTGTTAATAGTTTCTTTTGATTTTCAACATATCTTTTTATGTCATTATCTTGTTTGAAGGGATTGACCGGGTTTATCACCCTATTCCGAAGCATGTATAATTAACGCACATATGATGTTTGCAAGTAAAAAAGGAAGTTATTCACAGATATTCATCGTTGTTTCCCGACGGAAAAGAGGGGGACATTTCCCTTCGTGCCTTTGATTCTGTTATCAGGTTTGTCCATTACGCTACACAAATATTACTGATGTTTAATTCGTTATGCAGCGTTATTATACGAAGCAAACCAGACGTTGGATGTGTCTATCAATAATGGTATGATATTTGTCCCAAAATCATTTATACAAGTTCATAATTCTGAAACGGAACTAGCAGGGTTTTATTCAACACAATGGTTCTTATTTGTTTAATGACATGACAAATAATTTCACAATAGATTGTGTAATGTGTAAAATGATTCCCCCTTTGAACCGCCGTTGTTATGACACACACACTCATTCTCCTCCCCTTTCAGAGACACACATACATACACACGCACACGCACGCATACACACACACACACATACACACATCCTACAATGTTCTTCGCCTTTTTGATAAGGAATAAGTTACTTCATACATGCGATCTATGAGAAATTTCAGGGAATTTTATTCTACCTCCTGTGGTCAAAAAAATCGCAAACCGCAGGATGTGTCATAGCATACTCATTCATTCACTTGGCTAAATGATTCGAATCCCAGCTGGCACTAAAATCCTTTGGCAAGCCATTAATCCAGGTACAACTAATCACAAGTAAATATTTTCTAGATTTTGTTTTGTTATGCATCTGAGGAACTAACACTTCAACAAGCTCTGCTTCAAGTTAGTTCCTCTTTTCTCGTGCTATTTCCAATATATTTATTGATACATTGCATATTTGTTGTTATAAAAAATTATTTTTGTATTATGTTTTGCGTGAGAAATAAAATCATTTGAAATCATTTGAAATCAACCACATTAATAAACTTATTGGCTAATTGATAATTGCTGCAGGTGTGTAACGTGAGACCAGGGTATGTTAGTTTCATATCCCTGGTGAGACAATGGATGACGAAACTCAAGAAAAGATCCATGAGGGATATCTCATTACAGGAGAGCAGAAGAATGTCGATGGGGAATCCACTGTCGATTTCAAGGTAAGAAAATGCCAGTAGCTATGGTCACAAATCTGAGCAGCGACCGACCGATCAGTAGCCTGCTCGGTCGCTGCTGGAATTTAGGCATCGCCCAGCAATTGGGACGGTGCCGGGCGGCGACCGCCCAGGCACCGAGCGTATTTTGGGCGACGAGTGAAAAGTGAGCAGGCGCCGCCCAAATTTTAACTCCGCGCTAAAACTTCAGCCGCGACCGAGCGATGCCCTAAAACCGAGCGGTGCCTGGGCGGTCGCCGCTAGGTGGCCGGGCAGCCGCCGGGCAGAATTGGTTAAAAACTCGCCGCTCGGCCGCCGAGCAGGCTAATTTTGGGTAATGTGACCATAGCATAAGGTTTCTACATCTCCTTTTCCTGTGAGTACATCAGAACAATAACAATCCGTGCATGAAGGACAACGGCAAATTGACAATCGAAGGCTTTCTGTAATCATGCCTGGCTATTTCTCATTCTCTCTTTGTTAGATGACGGCAGACGTAAATCAATGTCACTTCTGAAGCCGTCACCACAATACATGAAACATAATGTAAAGAATATTTAGCTTATATTTTATGAGATTTTAGCCTTTCACAATTGTCTCGCACCCGATCTTTACAAAGCATTAATTTAAACCGACTTCGCCTTGACAAAGCTATCACAATATAACAATATTTTCTATTTCTTTGATTTATTACTATTAACATAGAAACGGAACAAGTTCTACTACGTTCTCTGGAAGCGCGGAAAACAGTTCTACAATTTAGAAGGTTTTACAAGCGAAACGGCGTTCAAAGGGAAGGGGAAAGGCTCTCTCAATAACTTTGGAGGTAGAAAGAAATCAGTCAGTTCTGGAAGCATCCCATCTTACATTCTGATGTCAAAGGTCAACGTTCAATGTGTGGACATGAAGATAGGTCGAAAGAAAAATCATGTGATCATTCTCACACACGCCAAGATTCCCTATTACTTCAAAACACTGAAAGAGTAAGTGTGACATTTAGCAATTTTATTCAGCTTAAGTCAAATATTTTCAATGACAATGTAATTTTTCGCCTATATAGACGCCTTCTTATGATATATTTGAACAGTGCACAAACCAATACAATTGATGATGATTCAATCAGAAAAAAGCTATACAGAAAAATATTGCAATCAAACAGTTTGGGATTTTGTTGTTAGTAGAATTTGGGTTGTATAATAAAGTCTTCTGTAGACACAAATATGCCTTCAACCTTCAAGTGACTTTTGTTGTGCAATATCAGGTATGTTATATCTGCTCCCTTTGTAAAAAAAAAATATTAAAGATATGAGTTCTAAAGGGAAGAATATTGGTAATTGATAGATTATCCTCCATAGTACCCCTTATTGATTGTTATCTGGAGGTGGTGGTGGTGGTGGTGGTGGTGGTGGTGGTGGTGGTGGTGGTGGTGGACTTAATAGGGAGAGGGGGGGATAATGAGAAGGGTTTCCGTAATTTAGTCGCATCCCTGTTTTTCTTTCAGATACGAGTCTAAACTCTTTTTCTTATATCACACTGCTCCAGTTTTCTACAGGGTATTAAACGCTCATGATTGAATTTTATTCTAGAATTTCTTATTTTGATTCCTCGATAGGCAAGACATTAAACCTTGGTATGAAGCTCTTTCTCGTGTATCTACTGATATGGAGACGATGGAAACAGACCAAAGACCTACAGAAGATGTGGTTCGTCGCATTAAGCATCCTGTGAGTCAGCTACAGTGTTTTCTTTCTTTAAGATGATGACGATGATGATAATAATAACAATAATAATAATGACAATGATAGCAATGATATCAATAACGATAATGATAACGATAATAATAATGATAATAAGACTCAGTTTTTAAATAGCGCTTATTATAATCACTAAGCGCTTCCAAACTTGGAGATTAACCCTGTCTTTAGCTGTGCTGCCATTGCGGCGCTTTAGCATTTCAAAGAATTAATTCCTACCAGGTACCCATTTGCATCACCTGGGTTGAGTGTGGCAAATGTAGATCAATGTCTTGCCAAAGGACATTAGTGCCGCGGCGGGTCTCGAACCGCGGACCTTGTGATCGACAGTCGGGCGACTTAACCACTCGATTATAATAATAAACATAATCCCTATTCCATTTCAGAACCCCATTAGCATGGTGAGTAGGGACAGCGGTCGAGGCTCGTATACATCCTCCGTGCGATGGTCGCAATATTCGTCTGGTAGTCGTAATAGTGACATCATCAGTAGCTGTCCTCCATCACCATCGTTCATTCCGACTAACATCGTACTCGAGATGGATGAAACGGAGGAACACGGGGAGAACGATGATGACGATCGCATCGCACCGCTATCATCAGGGCAGGAAGCACGACGAAGACACACAAAGTCGGTTATCTACAGGAGGGTTGAGAGAAGTGGTAGGTTATACTCGATAAGTGTTACATTTGGATTTAGATAAACTCTCTACTTTTACACATGAATAATATTTAGTTCAACCAAATTTTAAAATAATGACATAACGATAGCAAAATATTGTTAACGTGCGAATGCATGAAAAGATTGTCAGAAAATATATTATGCAATGTATAATTATTACACACAAATGAAAAACATCCTAGTTATATCAATTGTATTCCGATAATAATTACCACTAAAGATTATATGAAAACTGCAAATACTTTGGATGTTCACATAAACTAAATGTCAGAAACTAAAGCATTTCATGTACAGTTATTCACACAAATGAAAAAATCATACTAGTTATATCAATCGTATTCCAATAAATAATTGCCACACGTGTGCCTGAAGATTATCTGAAAACTGCAAATTTTGTGGATGTTCATTAAATTTGACTTTTGATATTTTCGGACTCAATGAAATATTTGCAAAACAAACTATAATTATGTTGGTGTCGTGTCCAATTATTTCAATGAATACACACAAATAATTGCACTTGATATTAACTTCAAACTTGACAAATAACACTTGCTGATAAAAGAAGAATCTAATGACAATAAGAGCGGGAATGAAATTACAGAATATTTTTGTCTCCGCTCTTCTAGACACGTCTGGTGAATGTAAAGAGAAGTATGAATTCACCGAGGAGAGTCATTTGGTTTATCATCCTGTGAATCAATCAAGCATCAGTATCGATACCGAGTGCGATGCCCCTCCCAGATTACAACCAAAAAGTAGGAGTCGTCGAGTTTCAGAACCAAGTAAGAATTCAACATGGCTTAATTTCTATATCTTTGTCCCTTTCTCTCTCCCCTTTCTCTCTCTCTTTGTCTCTCTCTCCCTCTCTCTCTCTCTCTCTCTCCCTCTCCCCCTCTCTCTCTCTCTCTTTCTCTCTCTGTGATGATTTTGATATTACATATTTATTCAAATAACCAAATACTGTTGACTTGCATCAATCACGCTTTTTTATTAATGTTTTACTCAGACAAAAATACAAATTATTGAACTTTGTGTAAGTGTTATAAACTACCCATGAAACAAATGCTATTCAACAAAATTACATTAATTAGTATCAAATTGGCAATTCTTATTGCTAAGTTCACTTTATATTTCTACATTGAAGTACGGGAGCAGAGCCATTCCCCCAAGCTACACCAGGAAAGAACCTTGGAGGGGTCACCCCCTCCCTTACCAGCCAGACCCCCTTCAAGCTACTCCTTGGGTCCCAGGAGGTCTGTACCAAGCTCACTCAATCATGAACATCTCTACGAAAAGTGCCGTATAGTTAAAGACAATATCAGGTCAGTATATGTACTATATATACTGTATAAACAAATATTTAACATTTATTTCTATATATTTGTTTCCCCTCTTTTAAAATGTCTATTCCCCTCTTCTATTCCTTTAGTCGAAATAGTTTTTGTTTTAATATATCAATTTGTATTGAATACTCGGGCCGACCTAACACCAGCTCAGGAGCCGTTCTACAAGATACAGGAAGGTGTCGCGTCGGGGTGCTTGTGGGTTCCTACATTAATATTTATATTTGAACAATCTCTAGAAGCACTTCTTTACTACCTACTCGTTTAATATGATTCTGAACATTCTTTCCGGCCCGTATCACCATAGTGCTTTTGATGCAAAAACCCAATTCCATTATGCTTGGACATACTTTTTCGCCTTGCTAGTTATTCAGTATATATGGTTATTATTTCATTATCATTAGTATTATCTAGTATTACTATTTTAATTATTATGTATTTCTCTTAATACTTAAGTACATAAGATTTTCATGGTTTTAAACGTTGTATAGTTTTACCTTGTAAAACATTTCGCAAAAACAGCCGCACTGAATTTGTTTATTAATAAACCATTTCAAAATCACTTTTCAATAACAATTAATGTTCATTTAGTATATCATTTGAATATTTTGTAAGATGTGAATTAAAATGGATCAAACCAGCTATGAATGAATTGAAGATATACAAATTTCGATTAGTTGACGTATGTATACATCTCATAATATTTGTTGGCATTGGTGTACAGCCACAGCACATTTTCTTTATATAATTGTTGATATTATGAATATGGCCTTTAATCACGCCACATTGTCTAGATTCACATTCGATTTGCTTATTTGATAAGTTAGTTGTTTGCCGGCGAGCTTTCTTAAGTAAATCTAAAAGTTCTCAGATTTCAGCTTGCTGTGATATTAACTAAACAAACCTAACTTCTCCACTCTCTTTTTTTTTTATACATAGGTACTTGATGTGGGAGCAGACAAAACAAAAGGATGGCATTGTGGTTGAATTCTCTAAAGCTGAGTTACTGGATTCAATAGTCTTAGTCACCATCAATAACGATGTTTGGTATGTTTTCAAATATATACCATGGTTTAAACAAGTTAAATGTTTGATTAAAAACCACTTAGGCTGCTTAAAGTGGCGTCCATATTTTGTCAGTTTTCTGTCCTTTCAGTAATATTGAATAGGAGCTGTTTTCTTACACCAGACGCTTATTTTGTCTTTTTCTCACATGGTATACTTGCCGCCAACATATTGTATTGTTAGGAAGATGATTGTTACTTTCATTGTTAGCTTTCCTTAGCGTTAAATTAAAGTGTTACATTTGGGATTGAAAAACACAATAATAGTTTTGAGAAACTTTCATCATGATTTCCTAATAGCAGCTGGATAATTGTATTGCTAGGTTGAACATGAATGCAGATCGAGGACAGGGAAGTAGTTTGATTATATTCGTAGCAGTACAAAGTGTTTGAATTGACATGATTGATGTATTGGTACAATAAAAGAATTTCTACCAGATTTTGGTTCTTTATGGAATTCAAGGATCATTGGCTCCGAAGCCGTGAAAAAATACAGTAATCACGGTTATGGACAATGCAACGAATTATTAGAAAACTGTCACATTGAAACTGAATAAGGAATAAACTGAAACAAATTTAGGCATACCGTTGTTAAATATTTTAGACAGAAGTACGAACTTTTCAGGACACGGCGTTCCTTTGAATATGTCATGTTTTGTCAAAAGACCTAGTGAAAAAAAAATATTCATGTTGGACATGTTGGTGAACAACGAAAGAAGATATACTGAACTTATATCATTATAGAATATAGCTATATCATTTGAAGCTTTAAGAACATAGTCATTATAGGTACCCTTTCAACTACAGCATTCTTAAAGAATAGCAAATTTGGACTATGTAGGGACACTAAAGAAAGTAAGGATTTAAAGTTATCCTCAATCCGGTGAGGTATTCGTCCCCCACAACATCATATTTAGCTTTCAAGCTGTAAATCGTGTACTGTATAAGATTGTTATTCTTTCCCCTGATTAGTACTGAGATATAATGAAAAAACATTTAAGCTTAACTATTAATTATTCTTTTGTTTTTCAGGGTTGCTGGCTGGAAGAAAGACCTCAACCGTCAGTTGTATGGTAAGCTTCATGTGGGTGATAAACTGCGTCAAATTAATACCCAAGTAGTGACATCGGCAGAACTAGCCCTGAAATTCATCCGAACAACAGCTATTGATGAGGTAATAATTCGGGTTTTAAAATGATTTTCCTTCTTATACACAGATACATAGCTAAACATCATCCATTTCTCTATAGAATAAACTGTTCTTTAAAAAAAAGATATGTAATACCCACACATTATACCTAGGTGCTGTTAAAGAATAATAATTGGGTTCGGGGACGGGGACAGCTGATGTGAGAGCTTTGGGGGAGCTTTGGGCTTCTTGCATTCATTGTGTTCATTTAACTTCGTTTTCATGTATTTTAAATGAAGAAACATTTCTTTTTTGAGGGGGTGGGGGCTTGAAGAAGATTGGGTCCCCCACTCTCCCCTTTAGAACCGTTACTGATTCATATCGTATTCAACATCACACGTCGAATTTTCAGCCAGCACCAATCTCAGCGTTGAATGTAGTAGTACTTCTATAGATAGAATATCTTTGGAATTACAAGAAAGTGTGTCATTTGTTTTCTCTATTTTACAGATAAGCGTCACACTGGATCGGTTACCACATGCTAACCTACTGAACCTTAACAGATCGAATCCCACTATCCAGTGGGGTATTCATCTCAAGTCTCACATCGAGGTAGACACAACATTTGTTTCCTTTCTTCTATATTTTGTTTTGTTGTTGTTGTTGGGGTCTTATTACGGGACCTGCAATCATTATTACCACATCATTGACAGGTATCTTTAGTTTTCCTGATCGAGAGTGAAACATGCGGTCAAAACATGTAAAGATGTAAGCACTGAGCAAGGTTCGAACTGTAGACCTCTCATTTGGCAATGTTTGAGAGTCTAGCGCCTTCAACAATATACCACAGTTCCCCTTCTGTGATGTATAATAATGTTCTTGTACTGGTTTGTTGGTTATTCATCCGTCTATATTTCTTTGTGTCGATGTGGATGAAGCCTTTGTCAGATTTTACCCAGCAATTTAAGAAACAAAACATAATGAGTGTTTAAAGACTTTGCTATAAAACAAACAGTATTGTTTTCCTTTAAAAAAGAAGGACTTTTAATATGTAAAGTAAACCGATGCCGAAAGAAAATACACCGAGTCACATCTTTGCTAATTTAGGTGAAACAATGGTGTTCAGATGTACAAACATGATATTGGAAGGTATGTAGGTTAATAAGGAGAAGCGCAATTTCAAGTTGTTTATACAAGCTAAATTTTTAAGATGCTAACGTCGCATTGTGATTTAATGTATGATTTTGGCTTGTTCCTTGACATAACAGCTGTACTGTGAATGTGAAATTTGTTTTATTCAATCGTGGTCTATGGCAGATAAAATCGCTAACGGATGGACCTGCTGTAACAGAGGGACTTACACCAAAGGCTAAGGCTTTCTTCTCGGGAAAACCTTGTGACTGGGTCATCACTGAGATCAATCACCAACGCGTTCCTCTCGTCAAGAGCGGGAAAAATCAGGTAAACACGCTTTAATCCTTACGTTCCTTCTAAATAACTGTTAATACATTTCTTATCACATAACTCACATTAAATAACATAATATTCATTAATACAAACATACCATAGTGATTGACAAAATATATGAATTATGACCACATCGTTTTCCTTTACGCCCTACCTTAAATAACAATCATACAATGCAGCATACACTTATATTAGGCATGATCTCTTTTAAACTCAAACAGTTGTTTTTTATTTACTAATCATACTCAATCTACAATGTCGACATCGAGTCAAAATGTATCATCCCCTTTCTAATTTGACTGACTCTACAACAAAGCATTTCCCTCACAATCGACACCTTTATAGTTGCCGCCTTCAATAATGTTTATACTATCATATAGGAATCTAATGTAACCATTCCCATCAATCAAAATAATTTCATTTTTAATTGCAATGAGAAGCATTCATTCCCATCATCAATTTGTTTGAAGTACCGTTTATTAAACTTTTCTGTAACTAAACTTGCATGAGTACCAACTAGCATTAGAGTGGGACCTTCATTCTTTGGATACGGTTTTCCCCTTCCTTTTGTCTTGTATTGTTTAATTTGTATAGCTTGGCTTCCTAGTCGAACCGTTTTAACAATCTTTAAAAATGGATCAAGTTATATATATGAAAAAGCTAGCATATACAGAAAAACAGAAATGAGCTAGCAGAAATAAACATCTAGTTAGCAAAACTTTCAGTTCAATCAACTGTGATTTATCTAAAGTCGAACTACTGTAACCTTTTATGCTTACTACACCGTCTTGATCGAAGGTTTCCGTACTACTGTATTAAATATCTGGATGTTTTGTTTACATGATGATAATTAGGGACTATTATTAAAGAAATGTATTTTACTTTCTCGTTGTTGTCGACAAATTTGTAGGATTTGGTGAAAGCTGAACTCGAAGCGGACCATTCAGAAGTCCCACTGGTAGTACAACCTCATGACTTCGTCAAGAAACTTGCTGAAGCCATGGAGAAGAAAAAAGGCTCTAGATTCTACTGAAAGTCGTCATCAGTCGATCACAGGCTCGACATCTTAAGCGGAATTCCTTGCCTTCTTGAGGCAGAGCTATGGCTTACCGTTACATCTACCATTTTGCAGAGATAGCATAATGCGATAATGTGGATATAAACGTTTGATCACTAGAGACATCAGCAGGGTTGGTGTGAATGTTAAATCCGTTATCACAGTGTACCTTTGCTAGTAGACAGACAATACTGCTTTTGATTTCAGAAGGTTGATATATTAGTCTCAAGTTGTGTCACATATTGGTGACTGTGGTGTTGGTTTCCCACGTTAATGAAATGTGCTCTCTTACAGGACAATGTTTACAGTAAGAAGAAAATAATGAATAAACACCTAAAATACAGAGCACATTCAGGAGTTTTGCGAGTTGTGGATTGCGACCATGACTATATCAGTAAAACTATCATCTTTCGGTGAAATCACTACCTAAACAACATTTTCTCTACACCATCAATACATATTTCTGATAAAGGTAACTACAATTTAAAAGTGTTGTCACTATAATGTTAGAAAAACCCTGTATGATGATTCACAACATCCATGTAGCGTCATATTTCTGTTTTGAAAAGCATTGAAAGGCTCAGTACATTATATCATTGACAGTACAAAGTCTACATGTACATACAGTGTACACTGTCGCCCATACAGATCTAGCCATTATCCCTGACACGCTATTTTTCCATTAACTCTTCAATCCACTCCCACTGTTCTCCTTCAAATGCAGATTTTCACATTCCATATGCAAGAACTTAAGTTTCTCAAAAGACAATGTACTATGCAGGTACCAAACTATGGAATGCATTGCCACCTTATTTAAAATCTGCATGCTCTCAGAATGTTTTCAAGAGACAATACAAAGAAAGGCTTTTACAATCTTATTAACATTGAGTCACCTGTTGTTTGTTGTTTATGTCAATGTTAATTGTTATATCCCTGGTTTGTATGTTCTTTTGTATATAAAATTGTTATTTCTTTTTTGTATATACTATTTTTCTGCTTGTGTCTAATTTCATCCTATGTATCAACTTTACTTCTCATCTTGCCTTTCTCTTCCTCTCTCTCTCTCTCTCTTTCTATCTCCCTCTTTTGTTTCTTTCTGACCCAGCTGTCTATGTATTCTCTCCCTCTTTGTTGTTGTTCATGCAACATTATACAATGCATTTTAATTTATGGGGTCGAATTCACAAGATCTTTTATTAGATCTTTAATCTGATCCCCACTCAATTTATGTTATTTGTGTTGTCATCTACTGATTTTACTATGTCCATCTTTTTATATCTGTTATACATGTATGCGTTTATTCGCAATTATATGTATCTGTTTTTATATTGAGTGAATAAATGATTTGAATTTAAGTTGAATTTGAATAAAGTTGGCATAATTTTAATCTTACATATTTTCATGATTTTCTGAGAACTTTAAAGATCAACCCTTATGATTCTTGAGATTGATCAATAAAGATCTGAAAATATATTAAGAAGAAACCATATTTTCACAATCACATGAAAAGAGGTAAACACACTTAACAACTTTATTTTGTATTTTATGAGGTGTGTCATACGCGATTCTGATGAGGTTTATGTAATATTGGGCATTTCGAATTGATATAGATTAATTTATTGTCTTTTTGTATATGATGATATATATTTAATGTATTCTTGTCAATGTGTTTTGTATTTCTTCCGCTAAGATGGATTATATCTTTAGTTACAGATTTTGAATTTTTTACAGTTCTTAGAATTGAAGTCCTCCTTTATATTAAGTTGGTTGTAATGAAAGTAGAAAAACAATTTTTTCTGGTGCTAAGCATCCTAAAAAATCCACAGAGTGGAAAACTATTGAAAAGTAGCATAGTATAAATACTATCTAGACATGTAATTTTGAAATACTCTGTCATGTCAGCCAAAGTAGAATTTGTTGAGTCATTTTATGTGGATGTTATTTTCACATAGAATATTTATTGCATTTAAAACCAAAAAGCATCATGTGAAACAAAAAAATATAAAAAGTCTGGCTACTCCATGATCACCAAGAAGAGTCATTGAAGGGACAAATTCAGTTAACATTTTAATTTTGTAGTAATGAAAGGATTAAGAAGAATAAATGCTGATAGACTATATTCTGTCATTGTGACATATTTAGAAGTTATGAGAGGTGAATGTGTTTTGTAGATATAGTCTAAAAACTCAAACCTTAAACTTGAGGTCAATGTGCACTTCTAGACATGTAAATCTTACTGGCGGGCTTCTGTTTCCGCCGTTATGTTGGGTACGTGACTTTTGTTGAATTTATTGATTTCAATGTTGGATATATTTGTAGAAATATCTTAAATGTTTGCAAAATTCGGTATTAAATGTAATCATTTGTATTCAAAGTGCTGGTTCACATTAAATAATATTTTGATAAGTGGATATAACCTTGGTTGTCTCATTTCTTTTGAATATATCTCCTTTGAGACTTAGGAAGACAACCTGATCTCGAGTGAAAGTGTGAAATTTCAGAGTTAGACGACAATGTTATAAATATACGGTGACAAAAAGACCGCCCCTGTAAACAAAGAATTACGCTTCATTAACTTAAATCCTGCCTTTTATCTAATTATAGTTGTATCAAGTTATGGTAAATATATGTTTACGTAAGTAGTGTTAAATCAAACCAAAATATCCCCTGTTTCATTGACATCCATTCTATTTGAGGCTGTATAAAATTTGACTGTTTAAAAAAAAAATCATAATTTTCATGTTACTTACCCTGTGGCTCAATATTCAATTGCAAGTACTATGTAACATGTATTGACTTTTATTTGGACAAATTGGTATGCGTGTTATATATACTATGCGAAACGAGGCAAAATGAACGTTAAACCAAACTTCCAAGTATAATATTTGCCAAGTATGATCAATGGAAATAACCTTTCAATGTCTGTTTGCCTTTCGTCTTATTTCACAATTCTCATTGACTGGGATAGCACTGAGCATTTTCTTCATTTCAAACCTGATGTTCACATTTTATTCACTAAAAGTAATTTTATTCACTAAAAGCACTTTTATTCACTAAAAGCACATCCGCATTTAACGCTAGATTGAAGTAAAAAGATTTGGCAGTCGGTTTCAGCTTTAGGCAGCAAATTTGATTTTGAAAGTGAAGAAAAGGACCCCCTTAAAAAAATAGAGATGTAGATGTTAATTTAACATTTTGAACTTGACATATACCTCCCTAAGTGCATGGTCTTGTCAGCTATATCTGGCTGTAGTTTTCCGGATGTGGCTGTTGCGGGGCTGTTGCGAAGTGTCGAGAAAGTGATCCGCAGGCTACATGTCGACTTAAAGGTATTATACCATTCTTACTCAAGCAGGCCTAATTTACGGAACATTATACACTGTTGACCATAAAGTTGGAATCATTTTTCTTATCTATTTTAATGAAGTGATTGTGAGAACTTTGTTTATTCATTATGGATAAAGTTTATAGTTTGTATATATCACATTAATGTTAAGAGTCACAGTGATTGATCAATAACGTTCTGAGAATATATAAACTATAGTTTCAACTTCAATTATAAATTATATTCTCGCAACCGTTTCATTATAAAAAGAGGTTATAAAAACATATACCAACGTTATGGGCAACATTACAGATCAGGAAACTGTAGAACTAGGCTTCTCCCTTGAAAACATCACAACCGCCCTCGTACGCGGTATGAAAAAACATGAGTTATTGAACGAGGGCAGTGAACAAGAACGAGTACAAACAGAAATATATATTATTTTCGCATAATAATTTGACACTCCCCAGGGAGGCTTAGTAAAAGAAATCGTTCGAGGGGCAGTTTCTGTCATTTTGTTCACAATTAGATTCGGAGTAACAACATCAAGACAGGCAATGCTCGAAACTACAACATAATCAATTTAGTGGAGCTTTTGTTTCAACAGCACTTTACTATTACAAGGGTCAATGTTGAGTTCAGACTTCTACAGCTTTAGGTGTTAACTATTCAAAGGTCTTCCAGGACATCTCTGTCGCTAAAATAGAGGTAAGCTAACAAATGAATTCAACGTAATCACTTGACTTAATCTTCCTGAGATTAATCTCACTTACAGGCGCTGTGATAAGTATCAATTATATTAAAAGGGAATGCGAGTCATAAACACCTCGTAAGTCGTATACTGAGAGTGTGAAGGTAGGGAGGGAGAGAGAGAGATAGAGAGAGAGAGAGGGAAAGAGAGGGAGATGGAGAGAGAAAGAAAGAGCATGAATGGCATAGCAAGTTATACTATGGGGCATGCTTGGGGGGGGGATGGCTTATACAAATACATTTATGTAAAATAATAAACACTCCTAGTGATCGCAGCTGGTTGATAAACCTGATATGAATAAGCAGACAAAATTTTAAAAAATGAATTATCTGTCATTAGCGAGTAAAAAATATATACATCATCTTCCTACCAGCAAAATAATAATAAGTGTCCAGGCAACGCTGTAATCATCATGACCAACATAATGATGCAGGTAGTGGTGATAATTTTGATGATGATGTTGATGATACTGACAATGATAAGATGTGGTGTTGATGATGATGATGATGGTGACGATGATGACGATGATGATGATAAGGATGATGATAATGATGATATTATGTTGATGATAATGATGATGATGAAGGTGGTGATGATTATAATGATTATGATCATGGTTATGATTATGATCATGATTATGGTTATGATCATGATTATGATGGTTATGTGATGATGATTTGTTTGACAATGATGATGGTGAAGTTGACAGTGACTATGATAGTGCGATGATAATGACTTTTTATGATGATGATCATGATTATGATGAACATGGTGATGGTGGTGATGAAGATGATGATAGAGAAAAAAATATAGGAAGTAAAAAACAAACGATAAATGTTCACACTCTATAATTACATAAATAGTGAAGAAAGTCTTAGCTGGTATACAGAACATGTGCGTCCAATGGCAAAAAGGAGAGCAGGAAATGAATGACATTACGATTGTGTATGTTTTAAAAAAAAAGAAATATTCGCAAAATATATACACAGTTTGTAAACTTAAGCTTAAATAGTTTCCTTCATATAGTGCATTGAAGCATTTGATTCTACTACGGTCACTCGATGTATTGTTTGTAATCACAACCGTGATGACAGCAAATATTATTGTTCACCATCTACCAGATATCAGGGGTCTGCATTAACTTGATTAATCATCATCCAAGGGGCATTAAGTTTTCCGGCTGATATTCTCCTAGACAATTGATCGGTGGGACTCCCCCCCCCCCC